>JAKKZN010000008.1:23804643-23815455 GCA_033441825.1 Pangasius elongatus | reverse complement strand
TGCTGAGTTGTTAAACTTCCAAACAGGCTTGAGAAGGTGGTTCGTGACACTCTTAGACACACTGTGAGCTACGAAAATGGAGGAGAAAGGATTTCGCAGAGCTAAAACCAGTCGTAGCTTCATCGTCTAGACGAATCACGTTCTTCCTCGGCACACTGTGGAACGTGAAGTGGTTGGAAGTGATTCAGATTACAAAAGAGTTTCTGTGTAAATTAAACTTTGACGTAATTCATGAATAATTCTACAGTGGTGCTATTGAATTCTCCGTTCTGATTGGTCAGAAGATGTTGATTCCTTTTCTATTTTGAAAACATTATCATTATCTTAAACATGATCTAATGCTATTAATTTAAAACAGACTGAAAAAAAAAAACGTGTGGTTATTTAGCAAAAAGAAAATGTTAAAATGATTCATTTTAGAGCTACAAGTTTTCAGCCACTGGAAAGTCTTCACTAACTTTTGTGAACGTTCCACGACATTAAATGTAACTATAACTGGATAAAAAAAATACAATGTGTCGTTCTGTAATCAATTTAAAATTTCAGTTGTAGCCGTTGGCAAATTGCTGTGGTATAAGAGGAATAAAACAGTCCAGGACGTGCTGTTATAGGAAAATAAATAAATCACTCTGAAGTCCACTTCATCACATCACGCTGTGGTTGATTATTTTCCTAAAACAGCAAGTGTCTTAGAAGTGATTACACAGACATGCAGTTTGCACAGCGGCTAGCTATAAGCAGGTTATTAACTAAATTAGCCTTGTAGCTCCAGCACCCAAAACTATAAAAACAAACTATAGACACTTCCCAATCAAAAAAAAAAAAAAGCCGATCTGTTCTTTTAAGCTATTATTATTTTTAAAAGCCATGCTAGTCTTCACCAATTTTGTGACGTTAAATGAATGGTTAAGAAAAAGATTTATTTACACAATCAGCCAGATGCGTCGTTATTTTTAATGAATCAAGAAATAATAAACTCGTGTCCACTAATGAAGCAAAAAAAAAAAAAAAAAAAGAAAAGGGAGCGCCGTGGGACCGTCTCGGCTGATCGAGTGTAAAAGTTCACTAAACCATTCATTTAATCCTCATGTATGTGAAACCATGTTTACTTGCTGTTTTTAAGCTATTATATTATTATTATTATTATTTACATTTTTGAATGTAGGCTGTTTCTTCAGCGCTTGTGTTGGATTAGAGCGCTCTCTAATGGATATTTATAGCACTTACACACACTTTTCTCTCTATTCTTGCTTTAGTAGCTTTGAATTGATTTTTTTTAAAGGATTGAAGAATTGAGTCACGATTCGAGCACTTGTTTTAGAGTGAAATATGTTGGATTTGAGCTTTTTTTTTTTTTTTTTAATTCCAATCAATTATGCTTCTGCCACTTTCTAACTCTTGTATTTTGTGTATTATCTATGATGTTATGTTTAGTGTTAAAAATAAAAATGTTCAATTATTCTTTAGTCTTTGTGTAGTGATCAAATGATTTTTTTTTAATCTTTTGTCACCATTTATTGATAACAATGCAGAACTGCATTCAGTCCCCAGGAGGAGGAGGAGGAGGAGGAGGACACACCCAAACTGACACACATGCAGTCAAAAAAACCACAAACCTTTTCAGCTTTCTTCTAAAAGCAGCTACATTACAGAGATACAGATAATAGATCTGCACAGTGTCTTTTTGTTTTTAAGTCAGGAACTTTCTGTCCAGTCTCAGATTGCACAGATGCAGATCTTCTTTCCCCAGTAAACCCCGGGTCAGTAAACTAGCACACGGCGCTCACTAAGGGCTAGGGTTACTCTTTACGCTTCCCAGCTGTCCACTAGGATGCATTAGACAGTGTTGAACACGAACCAGTAGCACGCCGCCGTTGGAGAAATGAGACACCTGCGGCTGAAAGCATCAGGGCTGATTTAGTCTCAGCAGAAACTTGAGCTTGGTTTCATTCAGCTGCTGTGTGGAACAACCCAGACACACCTGTTCAACCCCACCACCTCACAGGAACTACAGCGTGTGCGAGTTTCAGCATTAAGTAAGGAACAACACACGTGGGGTGCGCTTTTAGAAGAAAATAAATACCACCCAGACCCTAAGCATTTTCTTGGAACAGCACAACCTGAAGCCTTTTATATAGCCTCTTATTTATATCTGCTTATACAATTTGCCAGTGAATATATGAATAGATTTCTCTTTAGTTGCATTTTACATCTGCGAAACAAGTTAGTTCCTGTTATCGCTTACGTTATAGCAGGAATGAAGTCGTTCCCTTACCAGCCAATCGCTTTCATTCTCCAAAGTTTATAAGACAAATAAAATTTTAATAAAAAACAGTAATTTAAACCACAATGACCCTGACCATGAGATTCCAGCTATCCAGTATGACCAATCCTGCTTTACTGTTCAGCTACATGGTGAAGTTTCTCATGTTTATAGATGACATTACGTCATGCTGTGTCCTAAACCACACCAGCTAGTGTGTGTGTGTGTGTGTGTGTGGAACTGCTACTGGTTTCAGGCAGATATTTCCAGAAAAGTGAGAGAGAGTTCCATTAAAGCGCTTTCACACTTGTTTTACGTCTGTGCCGATATCCACAACACTCTTACCAGCGTTCCCTAGCTACTATCAGCTAACTCACTCAGGCTAGCTTGCTCTCTGGAGCCTCTGGTGAGGAGGTTGTTTTCTTTCGCTGAAGATTTGGAGACAGAAAAGCAAGAGAAGTGGAGCTGCTTGTTGGACTTTACTGAATGCAGCAATAGTTATTCAAGTTGCAACACACTGGCAACAAAATATTTGGTTCAACATGGTGTTTTTTTTTTCCCCCACCAGCACTTTGTCCATGTTTTTTGCAGCCTGATTGGTCAGGAGGTGCTTGACGTCAAGAGGTGCTTTTTATGTAAAGCTGAATTTGTTCAACTTTCAAACTCCACTGTGACGAAAAGAAAAAAAACTCCCAACAACAAAAACGCTGACACCATGTCTTAGCTGACACTGAGAGAGAGAGAGAGAGAGAGAGAGAGAGAGAGAGCACAAAACGAATAATTTAGCCAAATTGTTTCACCGCTTAGCCATTATGCTAATACTGCCCTATCGTACTGAAATGGAATTTTATCAGCTAGCTGAGAAAGTTCCTAGCTAGTCTAGGAAATTTATTAGCTAGGATCAAACCACCCATTTTAGCACACAAGAGCAAGAAGTGAGAAATGTCTCATGTTCGTTGTTCCCCTTTTTATTTTCAGATTCTGATACACAAATCTCACAGCCCGTGGGCTTCTATTTGCAAATGAAAATGAAAACCGATCAAAAAAAAAAAGGCAACTCGTCAAAACAGTGGACAGTGTAAGGGATATGGACTAGCGGGTGTCGAAGCGGGACAGGAATGTTGCGGTTTGAGCAGTGTTTCAAGGAGATTTATAGATCAGGGTGTGCAGGAGGCGTAGGTGGGACGGGGGACAGGCAGCGTCTAGAGCTGGCCGCAGTTGGCAACGATGATCTTGCTGCTGGTTTTGCCGCTGTTGCTGCCGTAGCTCTCCACCTGCTTGATGATGTCCAGGCCCTCCACGACCTGACCGAACACCACGTGCTTCCCGTCCAGCCTGAGGGGACACAATCAGCGCAGTCCGACAAGGGTTTCACTCACATTTTAATCATTTATACTACATTTATCAGACCGATCATAAACATGGTCATCTAGAAAGGGATCAATAAGCTCCAAAAAGTTCCAAAATTAACAGAGCTTCAAACCTATTTGACTTGACTGAACTGCATTGGACCATTAGTACGGTCTAGGTTTGTTTAGACCATTTTTGTTGGAGTCATAGTGTAATCATTATTGGATACCTCACTGCATCTCCAATAAATTTCAAGTCTGCTCCAACACTGAAAGTCTAATCCAAGTCTAATCCACTATGAAACTCCTGCATATTACATTTAGGCTAAACTAAGAGCAAAAAAAAAACCCTCATGTGTAAAAGTCAAAAAAATATACACAAATACAGCACTTGAGCCTTTCCATAACAAGATATCCACACGTCGCACGCACGCACACACACACTGACCAGCTGGTGTTTGCTGTGCAGATGAAGAACTGCGAGCCGTTGGTGTTGGGTCCAGCGTTGGCCATGGACAGGCAGCCGGGCCCCGTGTGCTTCAGAGAGAAGTTCTCGTCCTCGAATTTGTGGCCGTAGATGGACTTGCCCCCGGTTCCGTCGTGGTTTGTGAAGTCGCCACCCTGCAAACGTTCAGTGTTCACACACACTTCACACACACGTCTCAAGATGTAAATAAATGTCTGCGTGAACTGGAACTTCCACTCAGTCTGGAGAAGCCATGGGAAAATGGCATCTGACACCGTGTGGACGCAAATATCAGATTTTTTTTTTTTCCAGTCAGCCTTGAGCCGATTTCATATGTGTCCTAAATCGGATATATATCTGATACGTGGCCAAGTGACAGGAATGAGATCTGAATTTATGTGGCATTTTCCCCCAACACATTGTCGGTGTTTTCATCACCATGCATCACTGGTAGTGCAGCAAAATAATGGAGGACTGTATTCAGTGGAAAGACGGGGAAATCAGTGATTTATTGATATTTAAGGCGTATAGCAGGGTGTTCTCTTTCAAGGCAGATACGAACGTGAACCGACAAGATAGATCAGAATCAAAACTGTGCTTGTGATGTGAACGCAGCTTTTGAAGTGTGGTTAAAAACGCATCGCTCTATACTTGAGGAGTAAAGTTGGGTTCTCCCAAGGGGTTCTGCAATGAAAAGACCCGTACCTGGCACATGAAGTTAGGAATGACACGGTGGAAGATGGAGCCTTTGTAGCCGAAGCCAGGCTGCCCTGTGCACAGCTGCCTGAAGTTCTCTACACATGCACAAAAAAAAAAATTGTGTTTATAAATTTCTTTCCAGGCTTTAATTTATACAGTCTCTGTGTGTGTGTGTGTGTGTGTGTGGGAGGGGAAGGTGTACCTGCTGTCTTGGGGACTACATCAGCTCTCAGCTGTTAAAACAAACACAAATGTTAAAATGCATACATATTTACACTTAAAAAGACAGTTGAAAAGAAAAAACAACACGCCCAAAATGGTTTTCTCCAAATAGGGCAAAGTGCATCCTTGACTAGCTGCTCCCAAAATAGTGCTCGACGCAGTGGACAGGGTGTGGCTTCAGACAGCCTGACTGCACCAGCACTGCACATCCTGGACTGCATGCATGTCTGCAGTCTAGCACAATCTGTTGGTGGTCATCATGCCCAGATCACGTGATTCGATTCATAACGGTAGCGAGTGCCACTTGAAAGCGTGAGCGCGCGTGAACGCGCCGCAGCTATGAGGTATGCGGTCAGACGGGAACGCGCACAACGGCTACATTTAAATACACACACCCCTGAATTCATACCTCCTGGATTACCAATGGAATAATAATAAGAAGAAGAAGAAATACTACTACTAATAATAATAATAATAAGCGCCGGTGTGCCGTAGGAAGCCATTTTAAGGTTTAGAATAAAATATATATGCGCAAGCGAGAAGGAAGGGGTGGGGGGGGGGATCACGTGGTCAATCATTTGACCCGTGTTTCTGTTTTTTTGTTTTGTTTTGTTTGTTTTTAAACCAAAATGTCCGAATATATTTCACAACTGTAAATACACAACTGGTGTACATCCTTCTGCACCACTGAGCCCCCACTATTTAAAAAAAAAAAGAAAAAAAAAGGCGGGGCTCTGGGTGAGAAATCTCCGCAGCGTCTCAAGGACGCGCTCGCGCGCGCGCCCGCGCAGCCTCTCGTACACCCCCCCCCTCCCTTCCCCTTCTCTTCCCCACCCACTGTAGAACTTTCCAGAACATTTATAAATTCATTCAGGAACAGCTCCACGGAGCATAAAGACAAAATATATATATATACGAAACAGATGATTTATTTGCGTAATTTTAGACTCAACCGAGTCTTATTTGAAAGAGGGTTCGAGATTCGATTAGATTTTGATGTAGTTAAATTAAAATGAAATAAAATACAGACAAAGAAGCAATTATAGCAATGAAGGTTAGCTAGTATGCCGCATAGCACAACGTTTGTAACTCGTCAGATTCAACAGCCTGGCTAAATTGTCATTATAATTCATACCCAGAGGCGTCTAATTGAGTAATTTTATATAACTCAGGGCGTTAAAAAAAAGAGATAATGTTAGTCGTGTATGCTAGCACGGCTAACCGGCGTTACATCAGTGCACGAGCACGGTCAAGTTTAAAGTGCTGAACCCTGTGCGGTTTATTATTCATACTCGTGTAGCTACACTTTCATCCCTTCATCCAGACATTTTGAAGGATGTGGGCTGTTAATTTAAGCCAAGTTGGATGCAGGAACTAAATATAGTCATGCTTCCCCTCCCCCAGAAAAAGAGAGGAAGCGAATGATTCCATGTAATTTTACAGCTTATTGTCAGATAAAAATCAACATGGCGTCCGGACCCACTAAACATGCCGGTGTGTAGAAGCGAAAACTTTATTGCACTGAGGCTTTGAGCAGAGCTTTAGAGCTAACTAGTCAGTTTGTTGTTGTTATTCTTTTACACAAATGCAGCCTGAAAGACAGACTTTCATTTTAAGCCATATCATGTCCTATTAAGGATGTTTTTTGATAACAAACTGGCTGCAAGGTTGGTGCAATCGTGCACTGAGCATCCTCCTCATCATCTCTCTCTCTATACACACACATTTTAATTTAATTATGTGTGTGTGTAAAGAGAGGGAGAGAGATATTTCACCGTTTATAATAAATTCCTGGTGTGTATCTTAACACCAGACCAGTGTTCAAGTTCAACGAATGCACTGAAAGAATAAAATAAAAATAAAGGATGCATGCTAGGACAACTGAGTGGCGCAAACACACCCCAATGGAAAATTACAGCCACTTCCACCATCCAAAGTCCATTTCATTAATAATAATTATAATAGTAAAAAAATAAAATAACACACACACATATATATATATATATATATATATATATATATATATATATATATATATATATATATATTAATGATTGATTGATAGATAGATAGATAGATAGATAGATATCTTACCTCCATAATAACTCTGCCGAGCGGGTTTCCAGCAGCAGTGATATCGAAGAAAACTCTAGGGTTCGCCATTTTGGATTATTATTATTATTATTTTTAATATTAGTTTAAATTATGCTCGTTTTGGGAATCTTTTGTCTCGCCCAGACCGGTTGCTATGTTCTTGGAAAATGGAGGAGAGAGGAAAATGAGGCCGGCGTAGACTTTATAAGAGTTGGGGAGGGTTTATAAAATGCTGTAAAACTCCCGTCCAATGAGGAAGCAGAAATCGGGTGAGTGATGTGGCGGGCAGCCAATCAAACCTGCCCATGATGTAGACGTCATCGAAAGCGGCAGAATCCCGTGTTACCAAACAAGCGCACTAGGATAGCGTAGGGAATAAGGGCTTACGGACGTGATATGGTGGTGTATGTCGAAGTATACAGAGAGCCATGAAGGCTCTGGGGTTAAATTCCCAGCAAACGATCACAAGAGAAGTTAATCATTTGATTCTGATCTCTAGCATACACTCATTCATCTCCAGTAACCGCTGGTCTGGGGTGAGGGTGGATCCGGAGTCTATCCCGGGAACACCAGGCTTGAGATGGGAATACACCCTGAATGGGACGCCAGAGCGCTGCAGGACACCACACACAAATTTACACACTCCTTCACACCAAGCGGTGATGCAGCATAGGCAATCCGCTGCCTGGCATGTTTTTGGGGAGGTAGGATGTAGGAAACCGGAGAACCCGGAGGAAACCCACACAGGGAGACCATAAAAACCTGCAGAGAGACAGTAACCCGAGTGGCACAGTTCCTCCAAACCACTGTCTATGTTTAGAAATCATATAATACATAGACTCACACACACACACACACACACACACACACACGCGCGCGCGCGCATATACAACTGAGCAATACAAACCCCATAAGCCACTGAAATAGATCACTTTTTACTTTGAAGCTGATATTTGCAGGTCTCCGTCCTTAATTATATCATCAGATCCAAAGTTATTGGCACCCTTTTTGTGTAAATATTATAAAAAAAAAAATTAAAAAAAAAACATAACTCATTCACAGGAATATACATAATCTAATGCTGAGGTTTTCTGTAAGGAGACTTTTACTTAAGGAAGGAGTCTCCAGTGTCAATATTAAGGAAATGGGCTTTGTTCCTTTTTCATCAAACTCAACAATCTTTGTGGCCAAAAGGTTTGATTTCAGTCTCTAATGACACCACCACCATTTTATTTGTAGTTCCAGTGCTGCTTGGTGAAGTTTAGGCGCTTCATTTTGTAAGTTGCTTTCGTTTGTGTAACACTTCCAAACAGCTCGTTGTTCTGAACATGATTTCCAAAACAGAAAATTCTGGATTACGTTTTGCCCATTTTCTTGATGGGTGCCAACAATTCTGGAGATGACTGCATCATCATCATCATCATCATCATCAGTTGTTCTTTAATTCAAGATAAAGCAGGTTGATGAATAAAAACCAGGCGTCCACGGCACTGAGAAGATAATGTGTTTATTGAATGAAGATAAACAAGGACAGGATCTCAATTCTCTAAAATAAAAATAAATAAAATCATCTGCTTCCTTGAACGACAGGCGTGCATTCCCTTGCGGGACGATCCCACACTAACGGGATTCACTGAGAGTTCTTCGGCCAGTCCAATCAGGAGTTTTTGTTTTTGGGTTTTTTTTGTTGTTTTTGGCACATGGTGTTGCAGAAGAGGAGCAGATGAAGTGTAGTTTGCTGTAGGCGGAGAGGTTTTTAGGGGTTTTAGTGTGCACACCTGAGAGAACGCGCTCAAACGGGCTCTCGTGATGATCTGTGTGTATATGTTTTAACCACCGGGCACGAGCCTCCTCTGGTTTTGTGCGGACATAATCATATAAATACAATCAATCGTACAACTTAAAAAGAACCGTTAGGAAACGCGTCCCGTCTGTTGTGCAACATCACCGACAGAAACCACATTCCAATGAACTGACTATGTGCATGTGTGATGACCGTTAAAGCCGAAATAAAACCACAGAAGAAGAAAATAAAATAGTACTTAAAGCCTTCCAAAGGGGAGAAATATATATATTACACACACACGTTTGGATGTCAGTAGCTTGGCGCAAGCACAAAAACTCAAGATAAGCAGCAAAGAGCAATTTACATCGTTTATACAGGAATCTGGAGGTCATCGGGATACACGTATGATGACTGATTATCGTATCTGATCACACGAGCGCTGGATCATATTTGCTGTATTTTACAATCTGACCTTCTATCTGTTTTTTTGTGTGACGTGAACGCACATGATGCTGAATGACCACTTCCTTCCTTCCTTCCTTCCTTCCATCATAATCACATACGTGCCACTTTCGCAAGTCTTAAAAGTCAGCGTCGAATCTATTATAGGCTAATACTCGTATAAAAACTGAAAAAAGGGAGAGAGAGAGCGAGAGAGAGGAAAAAAAAGGCATCTATACCTAAAACTAA
Source organism: Pangasius elongatus (assembly GCA_033441825.1). Taxonomy (NCBI): domain Eukaryota; kingdom Metazoa; phylum Chordata; class Actinopteri; order Siluriformes; family Pangasiidae; genus Pangasius; species Pangasius elongatus. The sequence continues at coordinate 23,805,886 of JAKKZN010000008.1, read as the reverse complement.
TTCCTCCGATGAATAAAAAGCCACAGGGGGCGTGAACCACCTCCACCTTCTTTTTTTTTTAATCTGAAATCTGTGCTTTGGTTGTCTGTAACTGTCACACCAGCATTAGCCATTAGCATGTACGCTTATGCTGTTATTTGTGGCTTTTTTCCACAGGAACACATCTGGAATTAATTTAAAAAAAAACCCATTGTCTAACAAGAAATCCAGAACGGTAATGAGTCAGGGTGTGTGTGTGTGTGTGTGTGTGTGTGTGTGTGTGTGTGTGTGTGTGTGGAGGACGGCAAGAAGCATGCTCAGTGCATTCAGAGAACTACCTTTTGTTGCTAAGGTGTGAGTGTGTGTGTGTGTGTGTGTGCGCGTGTGTGTGCGTGTGACAGATGAAGCGGGTGCGTGTGACGATGCATGGGATTGAGAAAGCAGCGTTTGGTGCAGTAATGAGACCTGACTGGATACGGTTTTGGGAGCAGGTGGGATAACAGAAGCATTTTGTCTGATGCGTGATTAGACGTGGTCTTTGAAGGCGTCCAGGTTGAAGGCGGTGTCCAGGAAGCGCTTGAGCTCCATGAGGTGGGAGTTCTTGCTGCCGGTGGCTGGGGCAGCGGCAGACTCACGACCAGCATACCTAAACACACACACACAGAGTTAACATTACAACACGATTTTAAACAGATCAGTATGCACAGCATGCATGTTTCAATTGAACATGATTACAGTAAATGTGATTACATGTGCAATATCCTGCAACACCAATATGTCATTCCCTATATAGTGAGAATACATACAGCAAACAGGAAGCATTTTGGGATTTGTCCCAACTGTGTATTTACTAAGGGTGTATTGGGCAGTGGTAGCTCAGTGGTTAGGATGTTGGGCTACTGATTGGAAGGTCATGAGTTCGATCCCCAGCACTGCCAANCTGCCAAGCTGCCACTGCTGGGCCCTTGAGCAAGGCCCTTAACCCTCAACTGCTCAGTTGTATAAATAAGAAATGTATAATAAGTGTAAACCTCCTTCTTCCAGATATGATATATGATTTCAATTCTTAAGGCAACACTTTGATATTTGTGGCTGCTATGATACGATTTCGATAAAGCAGCCTCTGATTGATACATGATTAGAATCTGGAATATCGTTAATTCATGAAATGATGATGTAGAGAAGGACTAGTTTAAAAGCATCAGAGTGATGGGCAAATCACCTTGCTAGCCTATTTATATCAGTTTAAAAATATGATTTTTTT
>JAKKZN010000008.1:23777809-23793026 GCA_033441825.1 Pangasius elongatus | reverse complement strand
AGAACTAACCCTGATTAGGTAATTAGCTGCTAGCATGTAATTGAAAGTCAATCGATTTTAATTGTACTGTAATTACACTAAACGTGATGCGGCTCCTTGGGTCCCGTTTCTGGATAAAATGCTGCCCAGTCATTATTTAATACGTTGCTTTTAAATCGTGCTAACACTAATAATGAAAATTTGATATCGGCACACGCCTGCTGGGTGTTAAAGTGTCCGTCAAGCACACTCCAAGCACTCGCAAGCGCGATGTAAAGCAAGTTCCATGCCCTTTACGCAAACACTCGCTGCCGAACAGGATCTTGTACTCTGCCTACAGGCTCGAATATATATGTATAGAAGGACTACAGGAAGCAGGACGTTTTTACCTGTTGCACCTCTGATACAGAGGTCAGGGTTCTCTCACACATCGAAGCTGGAATTTGGACGCCTTAAGCGCCTGGTGATTGATTACCACCAGATGTCTGGAAGCCGTACCGATTTCACCCGAATCAACGTTTATCAAATGGCTGCAAGTGTATGAGGCTTGTGCGGTTAGCAGATTATTTCAGTCATCAGGATGAGTGCTGGTTACAAAGGACATGAGCGCTGTGTCCGAAATATTCCCTTAATCATTAACGCCATGTAGAGCGCTACTGCGGGGAACGGAACGAACGCCTTCTCTGTCTCGTACAGGTTTCTCCATCTCGGACGTTGCCGTAGTAACTCGCACCGGATTTTGAGACATCTGAAAGGACGTTCTCATAGTAACTCCTGACAACGCAGTGCATTCTGGGTATTCCGTGCTCTCTAGGGTACACTGCTTGTACACCACTTATCGCACGGCATTATGGGATTAAAATGTATTTCACTGTTTCCAGACAGCACTGCAAAGTGGCACTTCTTCAAAATAGTGCACTACGTAGTGAATAAGGCATAGTTTCGGACACAGCCAAGGTGTGTTATTTAGGAAGTGCAAATATGTCGTTAGTATAAGTGTGTAAGAGGACGAGGATACCCAGTGAAGCTGCTTTCACACTTTGTGAAAAAAAGCCGTCTTTATTGCACTCCAAATCACTTGGTGGTTTTCTCAAGCTCTGCTGCAACCAAAAAAGCAGCTTCCTGAAGTAATATATGTAAAAAAAAAACACCAAGTGTGAAAGCAGGCTAGACTGCTAGTCTTAAATGTTTGTCTCTTGGGCCAATTCTTGAGTCAATAGCAGCGTCACTAACGACAAAACCTCACAGAGCCAATGCTGGACTAACTGGTATCACTCCACCCGTCTCCCCAGTCAACAGTCTTCATACAAAGAAAGAGGAGTGCGCCCTGTGTCTTGTGTTTGGACGCAGGAGAAAGAAACTGTGCAGGCAGAAGTGTAACAGGAACTAAGAAAAAAGTGTGCAGTGCGCAAGTCAGAGGCTGCCATTTAAAAGAGAAGGCCAAGCTTGGCAGACCCTCCAAAGCGAAAAAAAAACAGCTTTGCTTTATTTCTAGTCTCGTCTGCATTGAGCGGGGCTGTAACGCTCCAGAGCAGGACGGCGGATTCGTTTAGGGACGTGCTGGAGCGCGTGACCGATCCCGAGCTTTGCGGTGCTGCCAGCCGTCCTGGAACGGAGGTTTACATCCCCCGCTCGGTGCTTGACGACGAGCCGGTACAACACGCTTCATAACTCCTCACCGAGTTTATCCGAAGACGTAATAATGTCGGTGGGGACGCAAGAGTCCAGATCGGCATCCATAATCCCCAGAGGGTCCAGCTGAGTGACATGGTGACCCCGGATCTACAGGAGACAATGCAGCCGCCGGGGGGAAAAAAAAGAAACGGAGGGGGGCAAAGAATGCGAGAGCACCCACGATAGGAGAGGATGAAGATAGAAGTGCGAGTGAGGATGGAGTGGAGAAAGATGGACAGAAAAGAAAGACAGATAAAAGGAGAGGAAGCCAGAGAAAGAGGAAGGGCCGGGATGGGGCGGGGTGGGGGTTTGGGGTGGGGACAAAGCGACAATAACACAAAACAGGCTCATTAATGTTGTTCTGCAGAGCTGTGGAGGGGACAGAAAACATTTCTCACCAACATGCTGGTACCCAGTAGCTACTGGGGCTTCGTCAAAATTTACACAACTGATGCCGAGCGGGTCGAGGTTGGCATTATGATGCCCCATGACCTGGAAACAAGGCAACAGCAGTCACAAGAGACCGTGACACACACTCACCATGCAGAGTCGGGGGCAAATCCCAACACGGTCTTCACCTTAAGCATAAAAACGCTATAAAAACAGTGTATACCTTTATACCTTTATATACCAGGGCTGTCAGAACAAACGGCATAGTAAAGACACTACAGAAATCTTCATATTGATCATATTTAATAATAAGCAACACCTTCATTTTTAACTCCGCCCACTCCGTTTCTATTGGACCGTAAGATCCGAGGCTCGTGAATTCGCAGGTTAAATTTGACCCAGATTAAAAAGCGATCAGGAAGTGAACTGCTACCAGAAGCAAATGCTAGCCTTTTTTACGGCCCACGTCCTTTCCCCTTCAGTGACGCGTCATCTGATGGACGTTTTCTCATCAGGTTTTGGTCTGATCGTCGTTTTAGATGAAAAAGCAGAGCAGAGTAGCTTTCAGGTAGCGACTGTAAAACGTTATAAACCGTATACGTTGTTACGGAGCTAGGGCTGGGCGATGTGACGATTGTAATATCGATATTGTGCTAAATTATGTCACGATACACTTCTCTGAGAAAACTGTGAATAATTCAAGGCACATGTTGCCATGGCAACCGCCAGAAATCATCTAATGGCAAAATACGAATCTTTAAGTGAAGCTACGGCTTGAATGAACTTCTTTATAGCGAACAATATAGCTGTAAAAGAAAAGACAGCCCTAGTATATACACTCCTAAAAAAAGCAGGAATTTATAGCAGACTTACCTTCTCTTAGTTTAAGACGGACGAGATTTAGACATGAACACAGATTTGCACTCTTTGTTAAAGAGCACGTGTGAAAATAGATGTAGAAAGAGCAGTAAAATTGTAATCAGGAAACAGACTCATGAACAGTAGCAACATTCGGAGCTCCGTGTGACCTAACGGTTCAGCTCGGATTTAAAAAAAAAAAAAAGGCGGCGTATTAATCAAATCAGATTAAACTTATCACACATGAGCCCTAGGTGTGTGTATATATACGGGGTTTTACGGTCACCACCAGGTAAAATAAATAAATAAATAAATATCATGCAGTCACATGATATTCCTTTTAAACTGCGACATTTATTGAAGGTGTTTATCACGTGACTCGCTGTCTCTTCGGCTAGAGTTTCACTGCAGCCCAAAAATAAATAAATAAATCCATACTTTGGGGTACACGTTGAAAATGCATTTAAAAATGAATTAAATGATCATTTCTAGACTACAGTGATGTAATATATAAGCCTTCTCGAGTGTGATATTACGCATACGGTCATCATTTATACATAACCAAACCGTGAAAATCCCATTCTGTTTTTTCCAAGGCTCGTGCTTTTGATTTGTGGGATCGGTGGGATTGGACGTACCTGATAAGCTCTGATGAGCGACTGCACAGCCAGATGGTCCTCCACCAACTTCTCCACGTTGGGCTGAGCACCAACCAGAGACTGGGCCTGCGTCAGCTCGGCCAGGCTCATGCCCAGCGGAGGAGGACTCTGGTAGGCGGTGCCCGGGGGAGCCCCAGCATTAGCGTTCCTGAAGAAAATGTCCCAAGACTGGAAAGATGGCACGGTGTGAGAGAGAGAGAGAGAGAGAGAGAGAGAGAGAGAAGCACAGAAAGAGAGGGAGGAGAAGAAAGGATTTAAGACCATAGAGATTCCACATTTATCTTTTTTCCACATATACTTTAAAATGTGAAGTTAACTTAAGTTGATAGATAGATAGATAGATAGATAGATAGATAGATAGATAGATAGATAGGAAGACAAAGCCGCTTTACAAATCATGGATGTTTTAGAAGTACTGGAAAGTTCTAGTTAAGCCCAGCGCTGGCACGCATGTTTTATTTTATGTCACTCATTAAAAGCTTGGAAACAGACGATGAATCGGATCAGGCATGTCAGAAGGGAAAATTCATTACGCAGGAACCACAGAGCAAACGTGAATAAAATTTGCCTGATGAAGAGCCAATGCATGCGGACAGGAAAGGACGCTAGGCACGAAAATGGAATCGACTTTTCATAGCGGTTAGCAGTGTGGTTAAATTTAACCTTGCAAATGTGCTAACCTCAGAATTAGCATAAACACGACGACAGGAGTACAGTACAGAAACTCAATCAGGAGCGTAATAAAATAACACACCATGCTTTGGCTTTAACCAGCAGTAGGTCATACGTCAGACTGAACACTACGGATCATTTCCAATTAAATATTAACAGTTTATGCAATAGCACTGATAACTGATGACATTATACTTCTTTTATATATATAAAAATAAAAGCTAGCCAAATAATAATAATGGACGTGACATGTTCGGAGTAATGAAGAGTAGAAAATGGAGCTGTGGTAAAGTAGGAACGCAGCTGATGAGATTTGGTTTCTTTATGACTGAAGTCACATTTTCAACCATCTCTGGAATATTTTATTAAAGTGTACTTCCTAAAATGTGTCCCTAAAAAAACAGTAAAACACGCACATAAAATGTGCTGCCTAAAAAAAGACCCAGGACTGCCTTAAAAAAAAATAAATAAATAAATAAAAATAAAGGCTCAGTGCTGCCTAAAAAAAAAATAAAAAATAAAAAAAGGCTCAGTGCTGCCTAAAAAAAGATCCAGGCCTGCCTTAAAAAAAAAAAAAAAAAAAAAAAAAAAAAAGGACCCAGGACTGCGTAAAAAAGGCCTGCCTAAATTTTTTTAAATAAATAAATAAATAAATAAATAAATGAGACACAGGACTGGCTAAAAAATTGAATAAATAAAAAAAGACCCAGGACTGCCTTTAAAAAAAAAAAAAAAAAAAAAAAAAAAAAGGTGCTGCATACTAAACCTGTCCTTAGTGGTGTGGCACTTGTATTCGCAGTTAAGAGGGTCACTGTCGTATACCACGGGTAATATACATGGTCATATACATGGTCATATACGTGAGGCGTGTGAGGACGCTGAAAAACAAGTCCACATCACGCCCTGAAGAGTACAAACTGCAGATAAAGAGCTGACGCTGATCCGATTCCCACAAGCTCACTGCTCCACTACGTCCTCATCCTGCGAACAGAACAATGGCTGAAAGGAAACGGGCACGACGTCTCACGCCATCGCCGCTGCACGCCTCACGCCTCACGCCCAACTCACGTCAGACATTTACGCTGAAATATTAATGCGTGCATTCAAACGCGCGTACAGTTACACTTTGTGCTGTTTAGAACTCGGACCTCCGTTAAATAAACTCATCCAAGCCACACAGGGACTTTTATTTATTTATTTGATTAAAGCACTAACAAAGCACAGGCAGAGATTGAGCTTGCAACAGTACTCAGTGAAGCGCGTCCAGGTCCGGTGGCGTTCTGTAACGTGACACGGACGGAGCCCTGCGACGCGCGCGCCACGTGACTGAAGGGTTACTCCGAAGCAGCTGTGACAGAGTAGAGTACTACAGTAACATACTCAGGTTACTCCGCGCTGATATTACAGCACCGGCTCACAGGCACAGCCGACCTTTTCATCACATCACACAATCTATATTTCATACGTTTAAACCTCATCGTATATTAACCTGCACTCGCGATTACTGGATTTGTTTACATAATAACGAAATATCACAGATATATAAACGACATTTTTAAAAGATATGCAATAGGGCTGGAGCGATATGATGAGAGAATATCAATATCGTAATGAATTATGTCACAGTACACTATGCTGAGAAATACACTTATTAAAGCTTTTTTTTTTTTTTAATAAATATATATATATTTTTTAATAATTACAATCTAATCTAAGCAGGTTGTGATTATGCATCTTTAAAATTGTAAAAAATGTTCAAAATATTTTTTTCAGGTTTTAATTTTTTCTTTATTTCAGCATTAATTTTTTTTCTAATTAATTATTTTATTTATTTATTTTTTTTTTATTTTTAAATGCAGTTCTACTGTATTGCAGGAATGTCTAATCATACGGCGCAGCTCTGATGATTCACTGCACAGGGTTACAGAGTCGACTAAAACATTTATCTGTTAAATATACAGCGGTTTCGAGTCTTTCTTTTTTTTTTCCCCCCTTTTGAAAATAATCCTCTCCGGCAAATATAGTACAGAGTACAGCTCCATACAGATGTCCTGGTTTCTGTGTGGAAAATTTTTTTAAATAAATATAATAAATAAATTAATTAATACAATAAAAATAAAACTTATTTTTGTACTTTATAATTTGGACCTAGCGATCAAGGAAAAAAAAAAAACATAGAAATCAAATAAGAATATCAAAGTATATAGTCATGATTTAAAAATCCGGCCAAATACTATTTTAACAGGATGCGTTTTAATCATTATAAACGCTTGTTTTGAATAATAATGAGCTGCAGGGATAAAAAGGGAAGACTTGGATGGTGAGTTTTCGCTCCTGTTAGCTTCAACGCTAGGACAATGACGAGCGCTGAGCACTCTGTTATAATATTTAAATAAATAAATAAATAAATAAATAAAAAGGCAGAGTTCCCTCAGCTTGAGAGCGTTCCTTCACTGTCAGCTGTTCCAAGCGGATTTGGATGAAACCATGTGGCCGATAAATATGATGATGAAACAGAAGGAAAGGATTAAACGCCACTCGTTTTCTCACAGAGCCGAACGCCAAACCCCGGTCCCCTCTGCCCTAGCGCGTGCGGTACGCGGTGCTCGTGCGTACGAGCTGAGCGACGAGCGATCTAAAATCATCATCCAGCCCATTTGCTAATTTCAGCTCGAGCCGTTCGCTGTAAACGGCGGCGCAGGACCGTTTAGCCGACGGAGCGTGCGGAGGCGAGGAAATGGCGCGGCTCATTTACGCTGAACTAGAAGCTCCTCTGCACGTACAGGGCTGGGCGATACGACCAAAAATATCACATCACGGTTCCTGAAGGTATCGTTACGATACAGATATGAGCGTACAATATCAGTATTGTGATAAATTACATCAGTTTTCATGATATCGTGATCTCTCTCGCTTTTTCTAGCTAATTTATTAGAACTTATTAGAATAATTACAAACTCTGACTGGAAGCAGCTGACTTGACGCTCAAGTTTTGTACTGAATCTTTAAGCAAAAAGTTATGAATGTATTTGTTTGTCATATTTCCCAGCGAGTTATGATCAGTGCTAATCCGTGACTTTTGCACTCGTCTTTAGCTGTAGGTTTGCGCGAGTGAGGTCGTATCTGCTCGGGTCATCCTGCTGCTTCACTTCTTTATTCATTATTATTATAAATAAAATCATTACACTACAGTTTAAATTCAAAGGTTTCTGTCATGTCTTTTTTTAAAGCTAATTCAAGAGATTAATTACTAGTTACTAAAGGCTAATTACTATATTAATACTAATAATACTACTACTAATAATAATGGCTTAATTGTAGGGTATTACACACAGTATATATATTAATCTAAAGCTACACTGAGAGCTTTGTGGTAAAAATCGCAGAACTGTCATCACAGTTATTATGTCATTACCGGATTATTTCAGTCCCAGCGAGTTCGGCACAATGCGCAAATTTCCCTCCCACATCTTTTCCAACTCAATTAATAATCATCTTAATGCACCTTACTGTGATCTTTACTCTTTAGCTTCTTATCTAATTATTATCTCTGTTATAAATGATTAAAGATAAAGAGTAGAGGCGGCACTGATCCCATACCCAGGATCAATATCAGGCTGAGGCCAGCAATCAATCAATCAATCAATCAATCAATAAGGATCTGATTTTGGAGAGGGGGGGAAAAAACGGCAATTCAATCCGATCTTGTAACAAATGGAAAAGAATGAGAAAGAATTAGATTTGGAGAAGATTTTTTAAAGCAGGTTTTTCCATATAAAGAGGTCTAACGGTCTAACACACATGAAAGAAGTCTGATGTTGACAAACTATAAACCGCAATAGTGTATAATAATTATTTAATAAATAAATAAATATCTACCTGATTTCATTTTTAATTTATCGACAGTTAGTTACAGTACGCAACTCCTAGGCTAGCTGTGTATATATTTATTTAAGTATTTAGTAACTTTAATGATGTGCTCACCACGCAAACCTGATCAACTAGCAATTATTTTATCTCTCTTTATATCTATAATTAAAATGCGGTCGTATGGATGCATGTGACGGTCCGTGCAGGTGATGGAAATGTACCAGAATTTTTAAAGAAAAAAAAAGAAGCTTTCGTTATACATGTAAGAAATGTCAGTCGACTGGTTTAGCGAGACCTGCGGGAAACGGCAGCCTGGGACATGGCGAGCGAGCCGTCAGTTTACCCGACACAGCGCAGTGACGGCTCTTCACTGCAAAGCTAGCAAGCTAAAGAGCTAAAGGGAGGCGGTCCAGTTATCTCCAGCGAGCCGTCGGTTCATCTCAAACCAGCGTGGTGCTGCGTATCTGTTCATTTCACGTGACGCGAGTGTTGGGTTCAGCGCGTTTGCATTTGCTTGAAACGGTTCTTGGAAGCGGGAGAACCTTTTGCTCACTATTGTGACGTAGAACTGCAGAAATCGGCTAACATGAACAAAATTGCTCAGAACACGCTCTGTCCTAAACTGGAAAATATCTCTCGAGCGAAATTCTCGCTGCTTGCTCAGACACGCTGGAGGTCCAGAACTTCTGGCACGGTTTATGGGGCAAACTTGAAATCCTATTTTTTTTGGCTCAGCTTGTCGCGTTTCCTCGCAGCGACTGTTTCTCTTTGGTTTACAACAACAACAATGTGATAAACACCGAGTGTGAAAGAGATTCACCAGAATTTTTTTTTAAAACTATAGAGACACACAAGGATGTGCAGAAGACTTTTGTGCAAAGAATTTGGAAGAAATTTACTAATTAAATTACGGCTTGTGTGTGTGTTTTTTTTTAAAGGCCGCCGTGATATTTTGAGACACAAGAAGCACAAGAATAGAGATTAGGAGTGGGGCAATATGACCAAAATATCGCATCACGATACTCAAAGACGTTTCTATGATACATGAAATGCATCAGGTTTGCCAAAAAAAAAAAAAAAAAAAAGAGAAAAACTAAATTAACACTGGAAAAAAAAATGGAAAAATAAATCAAATATTAACAATTTTAAAGATTTAAAACAGTATAAACCTTTAACACCAAATCAGCTGCTTCCAGTCAGAGTTTACGTTTTTTTTTTTTTAATTATAAAATGTTACAAAAAGATATCCCGATATCTCAGAAAAATATCGAGAGAAATAGTTTATTGATATTGTATCGGCGCACTGCCCAGGCCTAACGGAGACGTGGGTTAGTCTGACGCAGTGAAAGCCCTCGTCGGCAGCTCGTCCTCTTCCTCTTACCTTGTGCACGCTCTTGGGGTTCTCCAGCCAGGCGTAGTACATCTCCTCCACATAGTTCGAGCTCGTGCCGTTCAGAAACGGCTCGGCGGCCACCGGCGCAGTGTAGCGCCTGATTGGCTGAAACGTCCTGAGTGTGGCCGCGGGCCTCTGCTGTGTGAGGGTCTTAGCAGTCTGTGAGGCCGTGATCGGCCGAAGCCGCGCCGCACAAGTCCTTAAGCGGTGCATCGCAGTCTTATAAAAGAGAGAGAGAGGGAGGGAGCGCGCTCACGCTCAAACAACACAACAGCGCGTTCCGGGTGTTCCTGCTACCAGCACAGAGAAGAACAACACGTCACCTCCCGAGTCCCCACACGGAAGATGAGCCTCTTTCGGACGTCCCAGAGACAGAGTCCTCCTTCCAGGTCCACAGGACAACAGTGAGATCTGCCAGAATCTCTTTCCCAGCCTGAAAAAGATCAAATAAATACAAACAATTAAAAATAAAATAAGGAGGAGGAGCAAATTTCAGTATCTTATGAATTACTGATAGATTAAAGCTGCGGTCTGTAACTTTCAGAAGTGTTTTAAGAACTTTAAGAAGAATCACATCATTTTAAAGCTACCGTTAAAAAAAGAAACTTGTTCTCAATATCGGGAGTTTTTCCTTCATTTCAAACTTCTTTGAACTTTTCAGGACCAGAAACGAGCCCCAAGTCACACGGCTCTGTTCCAGGCTTTGCAGGCAGGGCGATTAAATCATGACCTGATGATGATTAGTTTGTTTACTGCCCCACATGAAAATCAGCAACACACAAACTGCTCCTTCAGTGAATTGCGGCGAACACAAGGAGACGTCCGGTCCAGCTGTCGACACGTGAGACGGATTTAAAGGGCAAAATGGCTTCCTGCGTAAACAGACAGAAGGTCGGAGAGCGGTACGAGTTCGACAGGTGGAGAGCAGCTGTAGCGCTATCTGTAGCTGGACTCCAGTCCAAGTTTCCGCCCCAAAGTTGATTGCTTTCCTAAATCAGCACGTCCCGAAGTGTCCACTTACACCACTTACGCATACATTTTTATCCATTTCCAGTTACTAATGTTTAAATGTCGTAGGTTGGCTGCATGTCACCTGAATGAGAAACCTCAAAAGAGAACATCCTCCGCCACGAAGACATCGAAAACCTCAAGTCACCTCTAACTCTTACAAAGCCCTGACACTGGAGACTCCTTCCATAAACGCTACATAAATGTCTCCTTACAGAAAAATCAAACGTTACAAGCGGAGCGTCCGCTGTACACATACACGTTAGGGATGTAACCTAACAGAAACCCGACCCAACAGATAAACGAGTGCAAACACGGACACGGATAGGAGGCGAATTCTACTACTGACCAATCAGACTCGAGCATTTAATAACATAAAATAAAAAAAAGTCTCGTAGCTGCAGAGCAACTAAAGCGGAAATCAGGACCGAAATGCATAACTATGATTTTTCCTTTAAGCACACAATGTAGAGAATGTAAGACGGAAAGTAAACCGTGTATCCTAGTGACTGCGCTGTGTCCACACACACACACACACACTTATCTCTGTACGTTAACTGTTAGACGTCATGAAGCAAAGAGTAGCATTACTGCTATTACTGCATTATATTTACAAAGTCACGTGTTGAAAAAACACGGTTTCAACATACACTTCCTTTTTATGCTACACTTCCTCTGAAGAAACGTTGCACGTCTAAAAATTCTCACTGGTTAAATGACAAGAACGAGGGTGTTATATTAGTCAGTGTGACTCAACCGTATGGGAGCGACAAGCGTCAGCTGAAATACAGAGTCGCGTTAGCAAGAAAACTCAGCTGCAAAAGATTAGCGCTGTTAACACGCATCTCATCGTTTTGTAAGGAGTCTCCAGCGTGAGTTCGCCGTAACGGTCATGTGTACAACTCTTCATTTAAGTTCTCCTCTACAGGGAAGTCAGCAAAGAGAAATGAGAAAGACGCAAGAACTTTAAACGTTTAACTTTCACACCCGGAGTGTTTCATTCTTACTCTGATCTCTAAGGAAACGCCAATCCTAGTTTTTTTTTTTCCTAATACAAAGCCGACATTAATTCTCTGAATACGGGTTAACTCAGTATCTATACACTCTCAGAAATAAAGGAACCAAACCGTACTCATCCTTGTCACTGGAGTGGATCTTTTCTTTCTTTGTTATACTTTGTTTTGTTTTTTAAATCTGGGAAAAATGCATGTGGTGCACTTTGAATTAACGTTTAGACTAAAGCTCTTTTAAAAAGTAGTCCTTAAGGTCCAGAGTATGTGCCTTACATCACTTTAAAGCTGAAACATACATCCTAAAGATATAAAACATGTCTCCTTGAAGGTATCTTTATTTCGGAGAAGGTACGCCTATGTGTAAACTCGCACGGCCGTGTCATCAGAGGCACGACGTCTGATACGCAAGTGGACCGGATCTGGAAATCTCTCAGACCTGTTGCGGTGTCAGATCTGATGACCTTCGCTCTCATTCCACATATAGCGCCTTAAGATCCTCAAACCAGTCGCGTTCAGCTGTTCCAGGCGGTCGAGGCTTACTCTTTAGATAGTCAATCCCACGACAGACATTTTTAGACGCTTTAAAAACAGATATCTACAAAACAAATATAGGCGTTGAGGTCTATAGTATCCTGTGTGTAGGTTTTTCTCTTGTTCTTCTGGAAGTTTCTCATTTAGTGTCTTGTCTTTTATTTATTTTGTCAGGATGAGTGCTTTGCTTGGTTTTAAATGCACCATATAAACAAGTGACTTTTTTGTCACACTATACACTCTTTATAAACTCCATTAAACCTACTAGAGAAGCCAAACTAAACGCTAAAACTCCCTAAAAGTCATTCAGGAATCTTTCTGCAACCTTCTACGTCAGTAATGTTGTAAAATTAATAATTAATAAAGCTTAAATCTCTCTGTGCTACTCTGTGACCGGTCCACACCTTCATGTTTTGACCTTGTATCCGCTCCACTCTAACGGTTAACTCTATACACCCGAATAAGGCAGCTCCGAGAGCGCTCATTGGTTACCTCAATATAAACCCCGCCCATCACCCACCTCGTCGAGTACTCTGAGTGGCTACAATTCTTGTCAATCACTTTGTCCTTTCACTAAACATGCCCCAGAGCCGCTTTTACGATCATTGAGACGATTCGATTCCGTTGAGGGTCGCAATTGGCTCACACACACACACACATCCTAATGTTAAAGAGATTCCTAAACTGTAAATAAATGCACAATTTAAAGGCGGAATGTTCTAAAAAGAATTAGTTAATCCGCATTAAAAAAAAAACAACATAAAAACAGACGACACTCGGGAACATGTGGCATATTTGCTAATAGCGATGTTATATACAATTGGGGCTGAATCCTAATTAGCACTACATTCCCTATACAAGTGCACTTCATTACGCGTGAAATAACGGTATACATAGTGCTCTGTATGTCCTATATGGTGCTATTTAGAACTGAGCCGGAGTAATGGAGTCGTGGAGCTAATACTAGTGGATTATTCAGGAGCATGCCAATGCACTTTGGATACGGGAACTGTTTCTTTTTAAAAAAAGAAAGTGTACTAAACATGCATTGTGTGATTTATTTTGATATAAATAAGCTACCAAGTCTCCAATGAAGAACGCGTTGTTCGGTATGTAATCTGCTCGCTCTGTATTTTATTACAATTATTATTATTATATATATATTTTAAAAATCATATAAACCACACTAGAAACACTACTTACTTGTGTCCGAGTTTCCGGTTATTTGCACACCCGAGTTTTAACTGTAATAAGATTAAAATCCCCCTCCGGCGTCCTGATGCCCTTTGCTTCGCTCCTGCTAGGAAAAAAAATACACCCGAGTCCCGAGAACCGGAAGTTGAAATCTCGAGCCCGGTGACGCCACGTGCCGTATGACGTCACTCGCTCACTTTCCCGCGATATGTTGCCTACGTCAGTCCCGCCAATATCTGACTAAACAAAACAAAAGATTCAGAGTATTAGAGGTATACAGGTAGATATAGGTGTAATATCAGAGTATTAGAGGTATACAGGTAGATATAGGTGTAATGTCAGAGTATTGGAGGTATACAGGTAGATATAGGTGTAATAGCAGAGTATTAGAGGTATACAGGTAGATATAGGTGTAATGTCAGAGTATTAGAGGTATACAGGTAGATATAGGTGTAATGTCAGAGTNCAGAGTATTAGAGGTATACAGGTAGATATAGGTGTAATATCAGAGTATTAGAGGCAGAAAAATTTCATTATTATGAGAAAAAATTTTGTTATTACAAGAAAAACAACTTGTGTTAACTCGTGTTAGGAGCTTTATGTAGCTGGACTTTCTGAATCCAGCAGCTCAGGTGTAAAGGTGCAGCTGTGGTTCTACTGTAATTCTGTAATAACTATTACATTTTTATTAAAGATATCTTTAAAAAAACACAATAAAGTCAAAATTTTACTAAGCAACCGATCTGGGTGGAACTCAATGATTTATAATTCGACTCTCACACAGCAGGAGGCTCTGAAATGACAAAACAAACCACACACACACACATTCCAGGAGTTTGTATAGAAACATGACAGTAATATTTATTTCCATATGCAACAGCGATACCGAAATCTTCAGCAACACATCACAAGCAACCCGAAGAGTCTCGATTCGTGAAAAGTCTGCAGTGATATCTTAACACGTTCCCATCCGAGCACAGTAATAATAACAGAAGAGTTTGCATGGTTTTCTTTCTTTTTTTTTGGGATCAAAGTGCAACTTTGTACCTCATGTAGCGCTTAGAGGAGCTGGAAGAATCGGGAACACAGTGCAATCAGACTAATATGAAAAAGAAGAAAAAGAAAGTAAAGAAAAATCAATTCGGACGAGATACTAAATCATTCAGCAACAAGAGACGCTCAGTGTTATGGGAGACTGTATGGCACTTTGTCAGCTTACACACACACACACACACACACTCGTACTGATGAATGCTTACACACTGTTGTGTGTGTGATTTTAATATTGAGAGAATATTGCATTGTTGGATCTGAACAGGGTTTTGCACTAGCCCTTCAAAGATGACTGAAATAAGGCTTTCGATTCGGAAATAAAAGCCGGCGATGTATTTGACACCACAATACAACCGTTTCTAATAAAAAAAAGACATGAAAATAATCACATTAGTGCTTTTAGAGGTTTGTCTGCTCCGAGAGACAGCCGATTAAAAAAAAAAAATCGTTCAACAAAAGAAATCTACGTAACAGACGGACGCAAACGGCGGGAAAAAAAAACACACTTCACTGAGTTTGTTTATATTGCAGTATTGAACTTTGACCTTTCACTTTGAAAAGAAACGTCTGAACAAGCGGAGCAGGAATCTTGAACGAAGGCATGAAATAGGTATTGTTTAAAAAAAAAAAACAATCATTCTTTTAAATTAAAAAAAATATTTTTTTACAATGGTTTGCATGTTTGTATTAATGGTGTTTTGCATATATATTATTATTATTATTTTTTTTCTTTTTTTAAAAAATATATTTAAATTTTATATTTTTTTATATAGATTCTCTTAGGACATCAGGATTCGATTTTACTTCTCAAACCAATTTTTTTTTAAATTTATTTTCAGTATAACCGTTTGCATTTTAACTCCCACTCATCTAAACGCATTTCTCGTTTTTCAAATGACGCTGAATTATTTATAATTATAATA
>JAKKZN010000008.1:23718500-23730086 GCA_033441825.1 Pangasius elongatus | reverse complement strand
TTTAATAATAATTTACCATTTGTTTAATTGAATATCGATTATTCTAATTATATAATGAGTCAATCTGTGGAACAGAACAAGACGGAACCTTGTGAAACGTAGCATCTTTTTTCATGCTGTATAAACACACATCTATGTACATTAATGCCAGTGTCTCATCATGTCCTGAATGACAGCTGGGGTATCAGTGCAAAACCTGGAGCTGTGGCCAATAGTAATGATTAAAAGCCTCTTCCATCATCCCTTCATGTGGCAAACCACTGGCGTAGCCGCTGTTATACCCAAACCACTTACATTTGCCGCTAGTGTGCTGGATGAAAAACCTATTTATGACCAAAATGACATTTTGGGTTTGTCTTTATTAATAACAGCATCATCCAATTTGTGGATGACGCACTCATCAGTCTTAGCCGAAACTGACAGCACATAAAGACTGCCCAGCATTGTGTAGTCAATAAGTCAATTTGTAGATACTGATAAAGAAAAGCGATTGGTTTAGCGAGTGCGTTTTTCCTTGGACTGACCTAGCGACCTGTCATTTTTGCTGTCTAGTGTCCATGATGTTTGCGAGAGGCTAAAACCAATTCACAAGCTTACAAGCTCACACACTTTCCGTGAGTCTGTTTTGGCTGAATGCTCCAATCACAGACTTTGTCTTGTAGTGTGTTTGACCACGTAGTTTGTCCAGCTGCCATGTGCGCAACACAGCACGCAAAGCTTCATGCATGACGTCTGCAGTTATACGTGTACGCTGCACTTACGTCATGTTGTCTGTCATTGTTTCTTTCGTTTTTGGATGCATTGTGCGTGTTTTCATATAGAACAGCTAAATGTATATTTCTGGCTACATTATTGCATCAAATGTGTCTCACTTTTTCAAAGTACCCAAAAATCATGCTAATGGTGGATGGACTTTTCACCTTAATCAAAGTTGACCCAAGAACAGCCAGATGGATGGATAGATAGTTTAAAAAACTAGCTTGTTTGCCCAATATAGTATGCCAGTTCCATTTTAAAAAATAATAATAAATATTAGAATCTGCCTGCCCTACCTTTAGTTTTTTTTTAAAGAGTCCATTTGATAATTGAGGGTTAAACAAATGTTCTTTTTGAAACCCCAATTGGGAAACACTCTGTTGTACAGTGTTTTGACTGTTCCCTCAATCAAAGAACCCTTACATGTTCTACATTTTCTAAGAGTTTAGGTACTAACTATCTCAAGATTTATTCTCTGCACAGCAACCTATAAACTAGCTGACATAACATGCATGTTGCTAGTTAGCAAACTAGAGAAATTGACATAGTTAGCAAGTTATGTTAGGAAGCAGCTAACTTAAACAGCAACTTAGCAAGCTACACTTGCTTTAGGTTAGCTCACAAACTTGTAAGGATGGTGCAAAAATCCAGAAGTTGGAGTGAGAGACAGATGGCTGTAGTGTAGCTGGCAAGTTCTATATTTCCGACGAGGAGCAAAACTAAAATGTGAACATACAGTACAAAACAAACTTGTAGTGACTCAACAATGAGTGTAGCTGTAAGTTCACTTGTCTCTTTTCAGGAATTCAAGGACACAATCCACTCCCCATTTATTTACTACACCTCTTAATAAGAAGACTATCAGTCTGGCTGTCCTTTTAATTATGCAGAAAGTAATCACGGCCTGTCAAAAAACACAGCGTTTTTAGAACCTGCGTGTGAGAGCAAGACAAGTACAGGCAGGATTAGCAAGACAGGGACAGGTTATATTTAGAAATGATTTATTCTGGTTGTTTTTTTTTTCTTTCGTGGTTCACTGGGAGGGTTTGTGCTTAGAGTGCTAGAGGCAGCGAGGTCTCCGGAGTGGCGGAAAAAAAAGTTTAATTGGCGACGGGCATTCAGCTGGGAGACTGGAAGGGGAAGGTATTCGCTTGGCTGAGGCAGCTTGCTCATTAGAGCTGAAATACAGGGCAGTGGGAGAGGACATGTCATACCTGCGTGGACTAGCACTGCCATGATCTGCATGATTATACACATGATTATACATCACGCAATGCTGCAGTCAGACATTACAGTTACACTGGAGTACAGTGTATCTACGTGGACCTGCTTGGAGAATCATAATTTGGACTAGCATGCTAAAGGCAATCCATTAAAGCAGGTTTCGTTAAGGAGGATTCAATTAATGGAATAAATTAGAACCTCTCCAGCAGAAGAAAAGAAGGAGTGTGATTATCTTAGAGAAACTTCTGGATGGTATTTGGAGACCTGCTGCTTACTTGCTGTTAGTCATAAAAAGAGGCTACAACTCTAGGGTCCCTTCTAAGTAACTACTTTATTACTCAGTACATTTTCACTTTATTTAAACAAGGAATATATCAATACGGGGCGTGCTATGAAAGTGGAGTTACTGTTACCACCCAAAAGCTTTCCTATAACAGCACATCCCCAAGTGTTTTATTCCTCTTATACCACAGCAGTTTGCAAATTATTATGGTTTTTATTAATTAAAGAACAACACCTCATACTGTTGTCAAGTTATATCTCCATTTATAGTTGTGGAACATTCCTGAAACGCGTGAGTTCTACATTACAGCAGCTATAGATACTTGTTCCCTGATCAGCCTCTCTATTTTCCTTATATGACAAAAAAAATGCATATTTCATGTCCTTGAGTAGCCTCAAATGGAAAAGTAGCCATCCTGAGGACTTTCTTTTGACCTTTCTTTTACAAGGAGCTGACACTGGAGACTCCTTCCTTAGAGATAGCTTCACTGTAGCAGTGAGTAATTTACATTTTTAGTCTCTTTGTTATTAGGCGTAGATTGCCTCGCTTTAGTGTCTGCCATAAAGGTCCCTGTGTATGCTGTTAATATAGAAAACATATTAGAACAAGTGAATTAATATAAACGTGTGATTTGCAGCTTCATTACTGTCAGAGATGCTGTTATAGAAAATTAATCAACACTTTCTAACCAATCAGAATTGAGATAACAGAGTGCTGCGATAAAAAGTAAAAAAAAAATTAAATTTAAAATTAAAATGACGAAATTATGCAAGCAAAATGACAATAACACACAATGGACACATTATCAGTTTACATCTGATAGTTTCATTCTTAGCAAACATGCCATAAAAAAGGTTTCCATGTAAACGCTAATCATGCAGTTCAAAACCACTTCAGAATTCCTCCTGTATGTTGTTTAACACTGCTTATGTTTAAAGGTGCGGTCAGTGATCTTCAAGTCAGAATATTTTAACTATTATTTAGCAAAAATTCTTGTTACAGTAGGAGAACTGGACAGCCAAAGTGTCCACAAGCAGGATGATTTATCTTAAACCTAAGCTAAAGCGAAAACATAGACGCATGATAGCGCATAACTCCAAAGACAGTTAAACACACAGAAACATTAGCAAGTGTTTGTTGTCGATGTCCAGGCCCAGTCATCCGATTTTTTTTTTTTACCACATGCACTAAAAAAAAATTCACTGAATTTACTTAATTCAAATGAATACATCGGTTCCATGTGATTGAAATGAGTTTCATGAACACAATTTGTTTTCATACATCCAACATGATTCGATTTCATAATGTAATTGCTTTATGTTAATACTACATGAATTGATCACTCTCACTCTACATAATTCAATCTAATAATGGGAAACTTGTTTAAATTAAGTTTAGTATAAACAATGAAATCACGTTTCAATGAGAAATTTAATATTTGGATGTAAACTATACGTAATATTTTTTTTCTTAAATCTGATCAACCACATATTATGACAATGCCACATTTCCAGGTATCTCTTCATCTGCCCTTTCCAGCAGTGTATACTAATAATTGGATATTATATGAATGTAATGATTTTTAAAGACACTTGACTATAACGGCAACTTACAGTATGTCAGGACCAAACCAACAACAGTATTCATTTGTTTTCCTCAAACACTTGAAAGAGGAATTTTTTAATATATTTCATAACAGAGGCAAGAAGTAGAAGTGGACTGGTTGGTCATTGGTAGTCATTTGAGCTATGACCGATTGGTAATAAGCTAAAAAGATTCCATTTAAAATGAATCAATGATGTGACCCATGTGCCGTAACCTAGCTAATACAGGGAATGACCTTCATTTAAATTAAATGAGCTTCTGCTAACATCCTGACTCGCTGGAATGGTTTGAAAATTAATCAATGCTACTGGATAATTTCTCACACTCAGTTTTGTAATAGTGTCTTTTTTTTTCTTATAGTGATTAACTTCTGTCACACACTGAAAAGCCCAGAAATTAATGAACACCTAACTTTTCCAGTGTTGATGTATTTAGGTGAAGGGCAGTGTCAACACAAATAAAATTTGCCTGATGAAAAATGCCAGTGTGAAAACAAGTGGGAATGTGGAAAAAAAAGAAATTGCTTCCAATAGAGGTTATTTAAGCTAGGTCGAAGTCCTTGTAGTAGGTCTTCCCGCTTGGCGGCCATCTTGGCAACGTTCATGGGAAGTTATTTTCAGTCATACAAGACCAGGATTCGATCTACATAAATGGGGACAGTGTCATAAACCAGAAATGACAGTGTGACATCTTAACTCATGTGAAAACTGTGATTAATTTACTGGTTGCACAATCGCACTATTTGTCCATGTAGTACACAGTTATAGAAGGAAATAATTTATAATTGCATTATCCTTTAGCACCCAGATGAGTCTGGTTTCTCTCAAGGTTTCTTCTTCATGTCGTCTCAGGGAGTTTGTCTTTGCCACCATCACCTCTGTAGTCCCTGTGTAGTTATTTTTTTCACTGTTCATGTTAGTTTTTCACATGTAGGTCATGTGTTTTTATTTACTTATTTTTTACATGTGATGTCACATTGTTCACATGATGTCACGTGTTTACTTGAACCTGGTGTAAACACGTGACATGTATGTCATTTATCCATCTAGAAGAACATTTTAAAGGTTAATTGTTTTGTTCTGATACTTTTAATAGTTTAAAATGATGTGTTTTGAGGGACTTTGAGGAGAAAAAAAGGGCTAAATTAGCTACAACACTGTACAGCGTTATCTCTCTTTCTCTCACGCACGGCTCTCTCTCTCTCTCTCTCTCTCTCTCACACACACATACACACACACACACACACACACAGATGGAAAACAGAGAGAGAGAGAGAGAGAGAGAGAGAGAGAAAGGGGAGAACTCAGCGCTCCATATCACACACTCGACGAGGGAACTGTTTATCCTGCTGCACCTGAGGAGTCTTTATTTTACCCCAGAAATGCAGGTGAGCGACTCGTTATTTATTTATTTTCTTTTCTTTGAGAATCAAATTAAATCAAATGACAACATTTAAACTCGTTTCTAATCTATTTACATCCAGTTTTATTGATCCTAATAATGATCAGTCCCTGGTTACGGGCGACTTGTCGCTAAGTGACGTCCTTAAGCGACCCTCTGAAGTGTCGCGCGCGGGATTTTTTTTAACGGTCGTTTTTTAAAAAAAAACAAAAACAAAAAAACAATCAAAAAACCGCGTGAGGTGCTTCAGTGTGTCCGCGCGAGGTTTGAGCGCGTGCTGCTCTCTTCCAGTATGATTCCAGTTTTGTCCCGGGGTAACCAGGGAATCCTGACAGGATTCTAGACTGGAATTATCGACCGAATTTATCCTCCTTTGGTCACTATAGCAACAAATTACGGCTAGTCAAACCCGTTGAGTCTCTAACACGAATATTTTCATCATTAATATTCATTAATGTACGCTAAACTATTTTTAAGAACTAGTTTATAACACTGAAATTGTCAGTAGGCTGACTTTACAGAAAGACTCCACTCAATGCTGGGTAGATTATTGAGAAAAACAGCCCAAATTACACTACTAAAACTGTAAAGACTAGGCTAATATAAGCTTTTAAATGACTTATAGTACGCCATAGAGGCTAATCTGATTCATTCTGGACTACTTTAGGTTTATTTATTTTATATTTCATACACTTAATATACAGTTTAGACTGAAATTGTGATGTAATAAGGGATAAGTGTTTCCAGTCCTGTAATAATCACAACACATGTCAAGATACCTTAGAAAAACACGTTCCTCAAGGGTTCTTTAAGGGTTTACTGGATAATTACGGGTTCTTAACTTCATTAAGGATTCTACATAGAACCTATGAGTTCTTAAGAGTTCCCATAGAGGGACAAGCAAAGTATTCTTCAGCTAATTTTGTCCTGGAAATTATCCTGCATTCGGCTTAACGCTGAAGTAAGAAGTCTGAACTCGGAATTGTGTCATTCCAAGTGAAATTATGCTTAAATAAATAGCTAACTGTAGGTCTATGGTCGGTGTTATAGGTTTAACTTAAGTAAAGTTGACTCGTTGAGAAGTATGCAAAGTCATGCAGAGTGTTCTGGTCGGTCCTGGGAGAGAGGGAGAGCAGTTTGTAGACAAATAAGTTGTTTTTATTGCTGATTAATTTCCTATAACTGCACATCACCAAGTGATTTATTTCATACTATCAGGGCTAGAGTGTGTATTTGTGTCTATGTAATACAACATAGGAGATTTTGCAGGTTGACTTATATATGTATGTGTGTGTTGACTTTTGTGCCAATCAGCTGATGCGTTTTGGACTCGATGGGAAGAGCGAGAGAACGTTGCAGATATTTGATCTCAGCTGAGGATCAGATTCCTGGATTAAACTCCATCTTTGCTTTTTTGAGAACAGAGTGCTCTTTCACTGCACTTCTATACATTTCATTGAGGGTTGATTGAATATGAATATTTGATGTGCTGTTCCCATAAGTAAGCTTTGCTCTGTGTGATATATATAAAAAAAAAACTTTCGTTTTTGGAGTCATAGAACATATAATGTGACGTGCAAAACTTTGTCGGCGTGAGATATTTTTGATTCGGATCCCAGAGTGTGAGCACTGCTGTGATGCTCGTCTAAAATCCACCAATAGGAAGCCGGCATAGGATTACGCAAAACTCAAGCGACAGCTACAAATACGCTAGTGGCGATCGTGAAAAGTAAACGTAAGCATGTTTGTTTGTCATAATGTTTGTGCTTATGTGAGCCGTTTTTCTGCATGACCAGATTTCCAGATCACGCTGATTGCTGACGTAAGCAGAACATAGTAATTTTCTTTAATCACAGGTCTTTCGTTAGAAAACACGTTATCTTAAAGAATTCAGCAAAGAATTTATTGGTATCTTGTACTGTGTGATAAGTAATAAGCTTAAAAGACCACTGAAATCTCACAAATCAGCTTTAGTAATGATAATAAGACATAACGGAACAGAAGCAATAATACAGCTCGACCTGGTGATGCACTTTGATTCATTCTGGAGTAGATTGAAAGATATTATTGCTCTGCAATTATGGGCAATTTGAAAGTAGAGCTCTGTGATCATTTAACTTGTACTTTTTTCTCTGAAGGTCACATTTAGTTTCTATGTTAGTAGTGGCATTTGTGACGTAACACAGTGTACTTGTAGGTTGATTTGCCATCATCAAACGGCCTCACAGTCTTTGAGCCAGGGATGTAAACAAGGTCTTGAAATCAAGCATTTTCTCTGCCTGATTATGGAAACCAAATACCATTTACAGGGCCGTCTGGACCGAACCGAGACTGCAGGACGGACATGATGAATAATTTGGAGATGATGTAACCCACACTATTGATAAGGAAAAGGGGGAGGAGACAGAGGATTGATGAAAAGACATACATTAATTATGAATAACGGACAAACCCACATCGGCTCTCGCTTTACATGTACCAGTGTCACAATATTTTTTTTCCTTTTTTTCAGTGTATCCAAATATATTTCAGAAAGTAGCTCTCATAAAGGATCATAAAACCTCGGCTTTGCCTCGCTTTAGTGTCTGTAAAGTCAAAAACAGTTCAAGCGTTTAATATAAGAACCCTTGGGTAAAAAAGGGTCTCTCTTTTGGCCACAGTGGACTGACTCTGTATCGCTCTCTTTAATCCCTCGAGCTCACGACTTGAATCCTGATTGAGTTGTGGCATCAAGATTGACCTCCACCTCATAATAGAAGTGTTATATAGTTAAATATACCACGACGCTGTTGAGTTTGCTTACTGTGATTGTTCAGAAGGTGTAGATTCATTTTACATATGCTCCAACTATAAGCTGGAACTCAGAGGATTATATTAATGCACTGATACAATAATTATCATACATTAACATATTGCTATAGCAAACATTTACACAAGACACTCCACAAACTGACTGAAAAAACATTAACGTGGTCAAATTTTCCATAAGGAGAAGCTTATTTAGCTTGTTATTGAAGGAGTCAACAGTGTCAGCGCTTTTTAACAGTCACAGGTAAAACTGTAAAATCAGTAAATGGATAAAAAGTACAAGTTTAACGTTTACAATGTTTAACAAATAGCTTGAACAGCAGAAAGTAGGTATGAATCAAATATTCATTATAGAGATGTTATATGTTTGACATGCTGGACATTTAGCTATTTATTCAGCTTCGGCTAGCGAGTGTGTAATGATGAATGTTTTGGCGCGTTGAACACATCTTGCACATCTCGTGTCGCTGATGACTCACTCGAACATCTCCTCCATTCTCCATCAGATTTTCATTCCACCTGAGCACAGGAGCCACACCTGATTCCATTTGCTTAATCAAATGATCTAGATCTTCAAACAAATTTGGCGTGAGTCCTGTCTGTATGGAACGAGAACCCACAGTCTGACCCACACCTGACCCTCTGCGGGATTGAAGAACGTACAAAGTACAAGACAGCAGCCATGTGACATAATGAAGCACATGGATTGACCATCTCATCACGTTCCGCTGTTTAAACACAAGCCTCATTGTTGTCTTTTCACTCCACCGAGCTCTGTTCAGGCTAAACCAAACTTTTCATCACTTTGGTTATGTTTTGTTTTCCAAAATAAAAGTGCAAAACTGCAGTCATTCAACATAGTGAAACGGATATGTACACACAAAATCTTGGAATTCTTGGGTTGACCAGAGCAACAATAAAAGACGAAATTGTATATGAAGTATAACATGAAGTTTTTTCACTTGAATGGCTAATCTATGACAAAAATGCACACGGTATTAGCAATACGATATCTTTTGCATGCGTAAGGTGTATAATGGATGTTTTTCGGCATGCGTTGATTAAGTGTGAGGTGAGTGCTGCCGAATCTTTCTCTCCTGAAGCGACGCAGATGAAAATGTATGTAAAGACCTTGGAAATGGATCGTGTACAAAACGCAGAGTGACTTGTAAGAGAGGAAGTGTGTACAGTTCTGTATCAGTGGCCACCATTAGCACTTTTATTGTCTCGCGCTGAGCGTGTCGAGTGTGCCGATCTGTCTGTTGCGTGTGGCAGAAGAGAGATGGAGCTTGTCTCTTTTCGGCTCTAAGCTGTCCCTGTGGACCCATTAGAGGAGTGTGTGTCCAGGCTGAGAGGAGAGCGAGGAGCGATGTCGAGTCACGGCACTCAGCACACACACTTCCTCAGATACTTGTCACGCGCTTTATATAAAAGCGATACAGGCGCTAGTGTAGGCGTGTGGACACATGCTCTAGCTCGCACGCATAATCAAGAATATAGCCTTGGGAAGTAAATGTGCACTATATAGTCACATAGCAGCTGTGTAAGCACACACACACACACACACAAGAAATTGCTGTGGTATAAGAGGAATAAAACACTTCAGGAAATGCTGTCAGCTTTGTGCTGTTGCTTTGTGTTAAGTTGCATTATATTCCTTACGTGCAAGTGTGAATGCATTTACATATATACCACATATTTTATGTGTATGTGTGTGTGTGTGTGTGTGTGTGTGTGTGTGTGTGTGTGTGCTCTGTTGCTTTGGCCAGATCCATTATGGTAAATACAGTCATTGCTGCTCTTTTTGGTCAGTGCACGCACACACAAACACACACACACACACACACACACACACACACACACACACACACACACAGTGTGACAGTAATGAACAGATGCTCTCTCCTAGCAGACCTGCTACCCCTGGTCATGGAGCTGACGTCCACCCACTTACAGATGCATTGCCAAATGTACACCTCAGACCTAAATAGCAACACACACACACACACACACACACACACACAGAGCAACACTACCCTCTGCACCACCGTGCCACCCCATAACCAAATGTTGTCATGCAAAATCTGGCACAACAGGTAAAGACGAGGCAGTGCCAGGGATTAGATGCTGCTTTTCAGAGAGGGTTTTGGATCGTGTCAGGAGTCCTGGATGCATGCGCTAGATAAATCTTTTCTGGAAAGCATAAAAAGCAGGTCTGGGCCTTTTGAGTGAAGGATCCATCAAACGCATGCATCCAGGAATCAGTGTCCTCATGTGTACTTGTGTCTGGGGAATCACAAGCTCCACACCTGCTTCCGGAAATAGAGCTGTTTGTGTTCGACGGCTCGTGCTGCTACCCGCTGGAGGGATGCAAGTGATCGACAGCCTGCCAGCGGTGTGTGGAGCGAGCTGGAATACAGGGTCTTTATCTCAGAGAGAGAGAGAGAGAGAGAGAGACATGCAAAGAAGAGAGAAAGGGAGACAGAGGGAGGACAGCTTGGCAGAGAGAAACAAAGGGTAATTTAAGTACAGAAAAGAAAGGAGAGATAAAGTATCATATAGGAGGACAGGAACGGACAGATCAGCAGGGACCGGATCGGTGCAGGTAGCTGGAGGGCTGGGGGAGGGAGAGAATGGACAGATAGAGGAGACAAGGGTAGAGTGAGGTTAAATCATGTATGGAGGGGAAAGGAAAATCTGTCTCTTTGTTTCTCTGTCCATCTGTCTCTTTTGCTGTCCCCATCTATCTATCTGTCTGTCTTTCTCAGTCTCTTCATCACTGTCTGTCTGTCTGTCTGTTTATTTCTGTATCCCCATCCCTCTTTTGGTCTCTCTCTCTCTGTCCCTATTTCTGTTTGTCTCTCTGTCATTGACTGTCTCTCTCTATTTCTGTGTCTCTCTCTGTCTCTTTCTGTTCTCTCTCTCTCTGTCTCTCTGTTCCCTGCTGGGATTTTTACAGTAAGACAAATGAGAGGAGTACAGGTTGGAAGACGGCATGAGCAGCAGGTGTTTGATCTGATTGAGGAATCTCTCCGTCTCTCCACCATCCACAGTGATCCGAGCTAAAAATAGCCGCTGTCAGTGTCTCAGTGTGTGTGTGTGTGTGTGTGTATGTCTGTGTCATGTGAGATTGCCTCAGGAACGCCAGGAGGCTTCGCTGGAGCAGCTCCCATTCAGCGCAGGACTTATTAACCAACCTACACTCCGCTCTCCCTCCTCGCCCTTCCTCACACTCACAATCTCTCTCACTCAGCTTTATTCTTTATTCTTCTCGCCTCTCACACTGAGCACCCTGCTGCTCTCCACATCATTCATCTGTGGAAGGATGGTCTCACACACAATGCCGATGATGGGGAAGGTGTGACGATTCGATTGCAGCCTGTCTCCCTGCGTGTGTGCTGCATGTATGTGGATTGTTCACAGTGTGTTCTGATGAGTGTGTGACTGTGATTATCTCATGCATGATCTAAACACTGGCAATATTTCAAGATTTGTTCAGATTTTTCCAG
>JAKKZN010000008.1:23648286-23664251 GCA_033441825.1 Pangasius elongatus | reverse complement strand
GTATGAAATTCAGAGTACTGACGATTCGCATGATTAAATTTGGCAACATTTTACACCGGATGCCCTTCCTGACGCAACTCTCTCTATTTATCCGGGCTTGGGACCGGCACAAAAGTCACTGGACTGTAATCTAGCCATGGGGGTCACAATGTGTCTGTGCTATGATGCTTAAATCCTGACTGATTTTGAAAAAAGTCCCTATGTGGACAGGGCCTGCTGTTGCATTCTCCTGACTTTTCTCTCCCTTTCATTCTGCAGACTGAGCATGTCAGAGAGGGCTGGGGGCTGTTTTGTTACAGGTGGAGGAGGGGGAGGAGCACCCAGTGCTGTACATCAGTTGGAAACTCTCAGTAAAAGTGTTCTGAAAAGTGTGGACTGAATAAATGTGAGCCCGTAGCTCAGTTAAAATTCCTCCTTTCTCCCAAATCTATCTCCACGCCCTCATACACTGGGGTTCTACAACCACATCTGGCAGTTAAGAGGGGTGAAATAAAATGATAGAACCACAATTACATACATAAGTATGAGAACCATATAACAACCATGGTCCCTGTCACTCAGAACTTGGTGAGAAGGTTCCAAGGACAGAGAGCCAATAATGAGGCTATTTTATAGCAAAATATTAGGTCATACAGTCACCCTGTAACATTGTGGTAAGATCTTGTCATGTATGTATATGTGCATAGAATTGCTTCTCTTTTTTAAAAAACCCTAACATAAGTTAGATCAAGGGTTCCAATATTTTTTTTTGGCAAATTATCCCAAATGGGCATGAATTTTCAGTAACCCTTTGTCTTTTTTTTTTTTAATTCCAAATTTATTATTTATGTAACATTTGGGCATTTTTTATGCCATCCCTGTCTGTCCAGTGTCCACATTGAACTGTAAAATGTTTGGCAGTTTCATGCACACACTCACAAGCTCGGTATCTAAAATTTTTTTGCCATGGTCATGACTGCTGTCATGAGCTGCATCTCAAAATTGAAAACTCTGACCTTACATTGAAAACCACTCCTAACCAAGATGCTAATATAAAGGTTCATCTGAGATTTGGCAAAAAAAAAAAGAAAACAAAACACCTTGATGACTTCCAAGCCTTTTGGAATACTGTTCTATGGGTTGATGAGTGGAACTTTTTGGAAGATATGAGTACCATTTTATCTGGCATAATACTAAGACAGCATTCCATATTAGGAACCTCATACCAACAGTCAAATACTGTGGTGGTAGTGTGATGGTGTGTGTAGGGGGTGCTTTCCTGCATCAGGGCCTGGGTGTCTTTCCATAATTGATAGAAATCCTGAAGAATTAAGGAACATTACAATGAGGTTCATGCTCAAAAGTCCTCCAATGTGGCTGTGTTTCCTCATGTTCTCCTTGATTTATATTACATTTTGAATGAGGATCTATTTAGTGTCCATAGCATATCACTTAAGAGAGAGAACTATGCAAAACTAGGGGAAATCAGGAGGGAAGCAAATCATTTATTTAACAAATTACTATTATAATTACTGAAGACAAATTTAGTGTACTAATATTTTGAAATGTTACTGAGAGTCACATTCACAAAAGATACATTTTAAATTAACAGAGTACATTTTATTTTATTTTTTTCACTATCCTCACATTGCATTAGCGTAGTTCAGCAAGTAAATGGACAAATTTCCCTCAATCTATCTCCACTAAACAAACTAGGATTTCAAATAAGGCTTCAAATCAAATACCTATTTACATTTTCTAAACAGTTACTGAGTAGTAGTCAAAGTCAAAATCAACTTTATTGTCAATACTGCTATATGTACAGGACACACGGAGGATTGAAATTTCGTTTCCCTCAGACCCATGGTGTGAGAAACCAACATAATAAGACAAGTAATTTAAAAAAAAAAAAATACAATATGTACACTATAAACCTACATGGCACATGTGAGTGTGTAGATATTTACATTTTAGTGCAAAACAAGAGAGAGCAGCATTAGTAAAAGTGGCTTGTGCACTTGTGGGGTGTGTGTTTGTGTGTGCACGTGTGTGTGTGCAGTTACAGTTCGGTGACTCTTAAGGCAGAGGGCTGAGAGGAGAGAGAGTTCAGCTTTCTGAAAGGTATGCTGGAAGAGGAGTTATCGCCTCAGCGTATTCTCATGACAGGGAGTAAAATCCTCAGTTTTGAAGACCCTCATTACGAGCTAAAATTCATAGAATCTCTGTCTTTCTTACCCATGCGTCTTAGCGATTTCCCAAAAGCCTTAGGTTTCACCGATCAGACCAAGGGGTATTTTCCTCATAACTTCAGCTCAGCCGGACGTCTTGAGTACGTAGGACCCTACCCACCCTCCTCCGATTACGGGGTAGAACGCATGTCAGAGCGAGAGTGTCAAGATTTTCACGAATGGTACGCTGTGGCTGTGCGGGGCGTTTTTAACTTTAGGAAGGAAGCTCTGCATTATTGTAAAAATGACATGATTATACTTTCCCAGGGTTGCATCAAATTCAGAGATCAGTTTCACAGAGAGACGGGGGTGGACCGGTTCGATTCAGCACCATAGCGTCGGCCTGCATGAAAGTGTTTATCACAAATTATATGACTCCTAAGACGTTGGCCATACCATGCCCCTACGGTTACACCTGGGTGCGTAAAAGGTCATGGCGAAAGAAAAAATCTTTATTCAGCAAGCTCTAAATATGGGGGAAAAGCGGATCGGTCCTCTTTTTGTATATGGTTAAACCTAGATCGATGGAGAAAAATACGTGTGGGAATATCACGGGTCTTTTTACCACGGCTGTCCATCGTGTTTTGACCTGGCGGAGACGTGCCTGTTGAGAGGCATCAGTTTTGGCGAATTGCGGTTGAACAGCGAGGAAAGAGTGAGGATGTTAGAGTCTGAACAAGGCATCCACGTGACCATAGTGAGAGAACACGAGTGGGTCAAGATGAAAAAATCTTGCGAGTGTGTCAAAGAGTTTCTCTGTACGTTTAATCCACCAGAGCCTCTGGTCCCTCGAGCCGCTCTTTACAGAGGTCGAACAAGTGCTCTTAAGCTGAGAGACACAGTGGGACCCGGGGAAAAGGTGCTCTACATAGACGTCACCTCTCTGTATGCATACGTTAACAGCTCATTTTCTTACCCCTTAAATCACCCTACGATCATATACAAAGGTTTTGGAGACCCTAGAAACTACTTCGGTCTCATCAGAGCCACGGTCTACCCGCCTCATAGGCTCTTTTTTGCTGTTGGGCGATGAGGTTTTGAAAAGCCTACCCCCTCGGGGTCGCAAGAACGTCATGTACATCGTCGAGATATTAAAGGAGAGTGGCGGGGGATGGAATTCGAAGGGGGAATTTGTTTATAAGGGTGAGACAGCGAAAGGGTCTCATATGATCAATTTGTTCAAACATCTTTCTCTCTCTTATAAGAAAAAAACACCCCCTCCCACTGGTTGGACGAAATTTCTGAATACTCTATCATCACCGAACGTCCCTTTATCTTCAGTAAATAACCCACGCACTCGTGAACAATACCATTCCCTGAAGGAGGGTACCATTACCGGTTTAAAATCACATCCTAAAAGCACCTCTGCATCGTTATCCCTGCGCTGCATCACACCCTTGGCACCTCTCACCTCTAAGAAGCTCAGGAGCGATAAACGAATTGTTATGTCCCCTCGATGGATTGAGTATTCGCAATAATAATAATAAATGAGACAATTATTTCGTCAATAAAGAGTTTAATTAATCGAATCATTATGCGTACAGTCTTTCATTTTTCACAACTTGCATTCATAAGCAGATAAAGAACAACAACCCTTTCCCCCGCAGTATCCGCTTTTATTTTTAACCCCACATTTTTTCACAAAGTCATATACCATAAGATCGTTTTTTATCAAGTCCTCATTGTACAGAGACAATACTCGTTCGAAAGATAAGCCTCTGGCGTGGTGGTAAAGATAATAGACACAGTGATGACTGCATACGGTAGACAGCTGATGTTGCAATTGACCCGTGTGGTACTTGATGTTTTCAGAGCATTTTTCCAAAAACTACAGGATGCTCGAAGGGTAATGCGCAAAGTCTGGGGGAAATCCATAAGTATCAAAAAAGGTAGCTTCCCCCTCTTTTTCCACGGTTAAAGCCAACCAGTGTTCCCCGGGCATGTGAGAGGGATGAGTGTTTACCATAAGCCAGAGTAGAGAAGGAATGAATTAGAGAGGGTAAGTGATCAGAAGCCCACACACCGCAAAACACTTTTCCTGAAAGACGACGTAAAAGACTCTCTAGCTGAAGATTATCCATGTTTATTAATAATCCACCAACACCTGTCTTTTAGAGTCAATCTCTAGAATAGAATCGTAGACAAGCGTAGATGATGAGCGTGGTCATGTTCAGTAGAGGCACACTGAATCTCATCTCCAGTCTCAAATTACCGCTCGATATGACCGACAATGCATCATTGTCGTCGGCTGGGTTGAGATTAAAAGCGAACAGGGCATATCCTTCGTTAAATTCGCCGCGGTTAATACTCAAAGGTAAATCTTTCAGATGTCTCCCGGTAGCCATATTCTCTGTAAAATTCTCTGACAGATTGTCTGTTGTTAAATTAGGGCTGGAAAGCCTTGGCTGGGATCTGTCTGCCATCCTGACACAGAGCCAGGTATTCTACTTCGTTATGTCCAAAGTTAAATGGGGACAGGTCTCTTCTCCCCGTGAACACTTCATGGCGCACAATACCTAAAACCACGTATTTAGGACTGGTTCCGAGAAACAGATTCTCCTGGTTACATATCCTAGAGTTTGCTGGGATGGAATAGGTTTTCACGATGACGCGCGAGAGGGGATAGAGAGCGTTGGCTTTCATCAGGGCCACTGTGTGCCCTTACCGCACAGCAGGGGCTACGGTCACTTTTTTCCACAAAGAGAGACGCTCCCAGCACGTTCAGCCGGAATCCCGAGTTGCGCGCTCCCATGAGAGAACACGTCGCCGGCGCGTGTCAGTTTGACCCTCAGGTCAACAGAGTTCAGCAAAAGTCTCTCGCAGAAAAATATGTCCCCATGGAGAGGGCCGAGCAGGTGCACTTCTCTAGAATTAGCGCTGAATTCGGCTCTCTTGTTTAATCCTCTGTTAGGACCGTTGCAGATCACTACAGAGTCCATGGCTCCTGCTGTGTCTTTGTAAAAAAGACCGGCGGTGAATTGACTCCCGAGGGTATCCGGTGAAAAGTTGAGCAGAGTCTCGATCATGGCACGGTAGTGATGTGTGGCGCTCGATTGCGAGATTAAACGATCCCCCAGAATGAAGTCGCATTGACTGAATATCGTATTCAGAGGGTAATTGATGAGCCCTACAGCAGCTGCATCGGCCAGGTCCGTACCATCGGCGTCGGTGATTTTCACGCTGAGGTGCAACATGGTGTTGTTCAGATCCAGATACTTTTCCCCATCTCCGGGGATGAAAAATTCGATGGGTCCCATGTCCGTGATGGCTGACACGGGGGAGATTTCATTGTATATTTTATCTTCAATCGAAAGCTGAGTCATAGGTGCAGAAAATAGATCCAGCTCGCGCAGCATGCACTTGGGGGATTTCTGATGCAAGAAAGGTTCTTCTTACCCGTCAAACGTTTATTAGAACTCGCTGAGAGGCACTCCACCGGAGGTCGTCTCCTCACCCTTCGCGACAAAACCACGATGTCCCCAACCCCTCTTGTTTTTTCCGATCGTCAAAGATCGACATTTTCCCCATGACTCTACCGACCGCGTTCGTATCGATACCGGTAGCGATACCGTTTTAAGATGGGGTTTGGCAATGTCGAACCCTTTTTTAAACAGGGGAGATACGAAACAAAACAGTTTTGAGAATATCGAGCCAATACCACGCCCATACATTACAGGGCCTCCTAAATCACCTCCGGCCTGATTTTTGTAGTAATGGACGAATCTGTGAGGGTCTTCCATCGCTAGTACTCGAGCCATTTTATTTTTTAATTAGTTCTCCGATGCCCCCGAACGTAGCTTCGTCCTCTCTGGCCTGAGATTGAATGATGGTCACGTTAAAGGAAGGGAGTTATATATATGTTTATACACTGTATGTTTTCGGTCTAAAGTGAAGCTTCACGACGACCTTGTCGTAAGTGGCCGTTTGCTCGCCGGTAAGTAACATGGCAGGTCGAAACGCAAAGTGACTACGTCCCCGTATGCTCTGCGCACATCGACCACCCTCATCAGTGGGGCGTAAGCGTCGCCTATCAGCTGAAGGTGAACGGCGTTGCAGTAACAGAATATGTGATAAAATCCCACTCGTAGATCAGCGGGGTAATCGGCCATCTTCCTGTCGAATTTGACCCATCCTCCGGGTCTCACGCCCATAATGCAAGTGAGCGGCACATGAGTCTGACCACCTGCTTGGAAATCAAATTTCCTCAGATAATTGCTGTAGGACAGGTAAATAGCGGACTTAATTTTTCTAAACGAAGCCTCCATCTCCGTTTTGAACTGTCCCAGGTCCCCTTCGGGAATTTGTGACGACACACCTTGCTCTTCATCTCCAGGGTTTCTGGTTTAAACTTATATTCATAGTATGCTCGTTCTTCGGGTATGGTATACCACGTATGAGGATAGGAAATCTCTGTCAAGGCGACCTCCCATTCCCCTTCCAGATTGATATGCTGGGCCAGATCCACACGGTAACTGGAGATTTTGTTATCTTTAAAAACATCGAGGCTGGCGTTGGATGGCAGGGTGATGTAAAAACCCTCGTGCTTCGGCCCGTACATGGCTGCGAAATGATGAGCCCTCGAGGGCGTCGTCCGTTTTTTATATACTTTTTAAATCGCTCTCTCTGATCCAGCTGTTGAATTTCATGGGCCAGTTTTTCCACCATACAAAGACCTGATTTTCACCGCTGACCGTACACGTCTCTTCAGAATCTCCTACACGTGGTAGACTTTGTCGCTGTCCGTTTTTACTTTTTGCAACTCGACCTCGTAGAAGGTGCCTCGGACCAGTTCTCCAATGTAATCTTTGAGTCTGTACACTGGAGGGTCACAAGGGAGGTGTTCCGCCACTGAAAAAAGCTCGTCTGTAAAACTCTGTTCGTATTTTTTTTTATCAAACACCCCTCTTAATTTCAATATCCTGACGAGATCCCCCCTCTCAAAACCCATCTTCAATCTAGCCTTCAGGAGTGGCGGCTTACCGTACAGGTTCTGAAACACACGATCGACGTTCTCCAAGGTCACCTGAGCCGGCGCCATTTTAATGTTGCTGTGATAACTGTTATTGTAGCTTTTCACCAAGTCCTGCAGCACGTTGAGGTATCGCAAGGTGTTGTTAACTGTGAAATATCTCCACATTTGGCCTTTTAAAGTACAATTAAATCTTTCGACCACCGAAGCTTTGAGTTCGCTGTATGTTGAAAAATGCACAATGCCGTGATATCACACAGGTCGGCTTAAAATTGGTTCAAGGGACGCGGGACAAAAACTCTATTTCTAGTAAAATGTATTCTTGCTGGTATGTGTAGAGTATAAGCATCCTGCGCCGATAAAAAATCCCAAATCTCTTTCCACAGACGGCGGCTCCCCCTTTTCGTCTCGCACAGCCCTTCGCAGTCTTTCTACCCCTCCGAAGCTACCGGGGTCTGCCGGATCGTAATACGCTTTTTTCATCGCGTGTTTCTCGGACATGGCTGAACCGAAATGAGAGAAAAAGGCGAGGATTGAGATTCAAATTCTTTTTATACACACAGAGAGAGGCGAGATTCTTTATTCAGACTTTTGTAGTAAAGTGGGTTTATAGTTCACCTACCCACTAGATGGCAGTAGTAGGTAGTTGTAAGGAGATTTTCATCTTCACAGGGAGTGAGGAGCGAGTGGCTGCATGCGACAGAAAAAAAAAGCAATGTTGTTGTTAGCTTGGGCAGCTTATTTTCGCGTCTTCAGGTATTGTTAATAAAGACATAAGATACAGAACTGTTGGCTTGGCATTACTACAACTTTTTATACACACAGAGAAAGGTGATTCTTTATTCAGACTTTTTATTCAACTTTTTTTTTTATACACACAGAGAAAGGCATGATTCTTTATTCAAACTTTTTGTTCATCTTTTTTTATACACGCACAAACGTTACTAATGTTTTATCATAAACAAAGTTTGAACCAAGATTGAATGACCCAGAGTACCGCATATCGCAACGTGTAGTTTTTTTAATTCATCCAAAATGTTTACAGGGTGACTCAATTGCACGAGTATGCTTGTAACATTGACAGAGTGTAAAAAACTAAGATGGCACGCTCTGACGGTGTCTTTCTATAACCCGTTTAAGATTTCTATAAAGCAACCCGATAAATTGGACAGCAAGACCGCAGCGTCATGTACCACGATGCTCCACGGTGTTTGAGTCGAGCTGTTCCATACTTTTTCCAGCATGTTTTCCAGTCTCTCAAAGCCAACGTCGCCAGGAAAACTCTTTGAAAAGACTATGTTCTCGATAGAGCGTCTCATGAGTTCTATCAGCCGAGAGATGACCGCTGTCTCAGATTCGATCGCAGGTTTTCTCCAGTAATGTCCCATTTGCAAAACACACGCTCAACAAAAAGCGTATATAAGAGGTAGCAGCAAAAAACACACTGAATAATTGAATATATAATAGCATAGAATAAAATCAAACACATGCGAAAACTATATACATATATATGTCAACAATAAAATCAGACTACAAGCTTATATAATAGCTAGCAGCACAGCAACAACACACTGAATAATTGAATATATAATAGTATAGAATAAAATATAAGAGGTAGCGGTAAAAACACACTGAATAAATGCATATATGATGGCTTGGAATAAAATCAAGTTAAACAGGAATATCGGCACTCTGTGACTAGCTTTTGGAAATGCTATATTCTCTCCACGTCAGGTTTGATTTCACTGTACATTCAGTAGATGCGCTCATAGATCAGTCCTCCTGATCTATACCCCAGCAAAAGGGTTGAGCCTTGCCCTCAAAGTTAGTCCAATTATCTATAAAGCCCACATTGTTTTCGGCACACCACCTGGACATCCAGCAGTTCAGCGACCATAACCTGCTGTAAGCTACATTGCCATGCCCCATTGGGATGGGGCCAGAGCATACTACTTCATTGGACATCGCCTTCCTTATTTTACACACCTCTACAATGTTACTCTCAGTAACTTCAGACTGACAAAGGCATATATCATTATCTCCTACATGAATAATTATCTTTGAGAACCTGTGCTTGCCCAAGACCCTAAGATTACCTGCTATGTCCGGCGCCCTGGCTCCCGGTATACACCGAACTAAAGCTGCCGGTGCCCCTAAAGGCCTAGCTAATTTCACGTGCCCCAAGATAGAGTCTCCTATAACCAGAGCTCTTTCAGGTTTCTCAGCGGGTGTTTCACTGAGGAGAGCAGACCTGTTGGACACATGAAGCGGAGAGGAGTGGTGTTATATTTGCATCAAAATGCTGTAATAACAATTTCTGTTTCGTTTCAGAGCATGCACGTGAAGAAACCGGAGACATGACTGCACTGTTTGCAACACATTTACTCAGCACACTGCAACCGCTACAACATACGGCATGGTAGGTATTATAACATCAACTCAAATACATCACATTCCCTCCCTTCTTAAATCAACCTTCCCTGTATTGTTTGTTTACATCATAACAATTCAACTTAGGGAAATAACAGTTATGTGGTGATCATTAGTAACACACCATCAGGCAATATCGCACTTATTCACGTTAAGCCCAACTACTCATTTCAAAAGCATACTGCTGTGTATACAACATTCAAACACTTTACAAATCAAGTCTATTAGGAGGTTTACGGCTTCTAACAGGAAATCTTCTAACATTTGGGGAAGAAGCAATAGAAGGTTCAATAATCTTGGTTACATCTGTTTCAGTGTCACCAGATGTCAAACACAGTTCTTGTTCGTTAACGTCTAGTGTTTATGACATACTGTTTTCGCCTGCTCCACGGTCTGTTTCACACTTGGTTTCAGTAGATCCAGCCATGTCCTCAATCTTCGATGCAAGAATAACATAGCAGGTGTTTCCTTTGTTGTGCTATGTGGTGTATTCCTGTATTGTAGCAAGAAAAAGTCCAGTCTCTGTTGTAATGGTATTGGTTCTTTAGATGATTTCAGTGAATGTTTAAAAGTCTGTACAAAATGTTCAGCCAGACCGTTAGTGGCTGCATGGAATGGTGCAAGACGCACGTTTTACACCGTCTGCTTTAAGAAAAGTTCCAAACTCCTCCGAAGTAAATTGTGGACCATTGTCACTGACTAAAGTTTCAGGTAAACCATAGCGACTGAATAGGCCACATAGAAATTGGATCATCTTGGATGATGTCGTAGAATCCATCACCTGAACTTCCGGCCATTTCAAGTGTGCATCCACAACTACCAGAAACATTCGTCCTTCGAATGGACCAGCAAAATCACTATGACTTCGCTGCCAAGGAGCTTCTGGCCATGACCAGGGATGTAAAGGTGAGGGACATGGAGATTTTTGATTTTGTTGGCAGGATAAGCAAGTCTTTGCTTTTTCTCCGATTTGAGAGTTGATATTTGGCCACCAGATGAAATTACGTGCTAAAGCCTTCATCTTCACTACACCAGGATTTCCTGTGTGTAAATCCTCTAAAAATTGTTGTCTCAAATTCGATGGAACAATGACTTGCTGTCCCCACATCAGACAGTCCTGGATTAATGAAAGTTCCTCCTTCCTCTTGAGGTATGGTTTTAGTGCACTTTCTGAGTCCTTTCTAGCTGGAAATAATCCAGTGGATACCATCTCCTTTACCCGACAGAGAATCGGATCTGCTCTCGTTTCTTTCCTGATGTCTCAGCTACACTCTGGAAGTGCATCCATTTTTTTAATGAAGTAAACATCCACTGCATCTTTCCTGTCTTTGTTCTGTACAGGCAGTGGCAGTCGAGATAACCCATCAGCGTTTCCATGGTCATGGGCACTTCTATACTGGATGGCGCCCACCTCTGAAGTCTCGCTGCAGCCATGGAAGGAGTTGTTTTGAGTATGGATGGAGTATGGTGGTACGTAGACAATGGTCAGTTATTAATGTAAAATTATGTCCATATAAATAAGTGCGAAATTTCCTTACTCCAAAAACTATTCCTAATGCTTCACGCTCAAGTTGTGCATAATTTTAGTCCGACTTACTCAGGGTTCGGAACACAGCTCCCACCCCATAGGGAAAAGCATCACAGGCCAGGCAAACAGGGAGTCTTGGATCATAGTGTGTAGGTACATTAAGTGTTAACAGCTGTGTTTTGGCATTCTGGAAAGCTCTCACACACTCAGGAGACCACGTCCATTTAACCTCTTTTTGCAGCCTTGCATTCAAGGGATGGAGAACTGTAGCTAGGTTTGGCACAAATCGTATGTAATAGTTAACCAGTCCTAGAAAAGATCGAAGTTGGCTAACACTGGCAGGAGCTGGTGCGTCCGCAATAGCACGAAGTTTGTCTGGGGACTTGTGAAGCCCTGTTGCATCTATCACATGTCCCAAATACTCCAGGGAACTTTTGAGGAACTCAATCTTCTCTCTTTTAACACGAAGTCCACATTTCTCTAGCTGACTCAACACAGCTTCCAGGTTTGCCAAATGATGCGCATCATCTTTTAATGTGATAAGAATATCGTCCAAGAAACAATGCACAAGCAGGAGCCCTTGCAGCACTTGTTCCATGATACCAAAGGGTAACCTATTATAAAAAAAACATTCCTTTGTAAGTTGTGATGGTGAGGTATTTATGTGAATCTTCATGCACAGGGATCTGCAAGTAAACATGCGAAAGATCTAACTTGTTAAATCTCTGTCCCCCAGCCAGTGAAGCAAATAAATCTTCTATCCGGGGTAACGGATAATGTTCTGCACACAGAGCTGGCTTCACCATTACTTTAAAGTCACCACAGATCCTAAATATTGCCACCCTTTTTTATTACAGGCACAATCGGGTTGCCCATTCACTGAATCGTGTAGGTGAAATGATTCCCTGCTTCTCTGCCGTAATAACAATTTCTGCTTCCTTTCAGAGCATGCACATGAAGAAACCGGAGACATGACTGCACTGTTTGCAACACGTTTACTCGGTACACTGCAACCGCTACAACATACGGCACGGTAGTGCCCTCTAGTGGCCCTCACGTATTATAACATCAACTCAAATACATCACAAGTGGTGCTCCAGTGGGCGAGCCTTAGCGTTAGCTTTGCGATTATTCCACTGAGTCGTCACCCATTTGCCCCGCTGTGAGGGCTCTAATACCGGAGTTGGGAGATTACTAACTCCACCTAAGGCATCCAGACATTCCCCCTACAGAAACTATGCTGCTCTCACTCTCACTAACCCTCTCTGCGCCCTGGATTCTGAATGCGCACCTCTAATGCGTCAATCTTTTACGTCAGAGACCTAACATGCATTTATCACAAATAAAGCTATTACTAACGATGGAGGAAGAGTGACTAAACATCCTGCACTCAACACACTGAACAAGCTGAATGTTAGACATGTTTAACACACCTTATTTGAATGTTTGTTGATATTATTGTAGATCCGGTGTGGATAGCCTCCGCTCGCTGTCTTGACCAAATACAAAAGCGCACTTCGAGAGAAAACAATGAAAATACAGTAGAAGAGAAAGTGAAAATTACAACAGATAAAAACAATAGCACAAATTTATTGATTTAAAAAAAGAAAGAAAGAGTATAGTTAAGACGCCGATACAGGCAAGAAACTCCCATAAAAACAATTCGAAAACAGGAAGTGACGTAACAGCCCTCCTAAACTCCTCAATACTCAGTGACTGGACTGACAACACACACGTGTATGGGCACATTCTCATACTCGACTGAACACCATCCCACCATCTTGTCCACCTGAAAAATCCCCTTGCAATTTTTGCATACTTCGGTATTTACTACCTGCATTTTTGCTGCTACTGTATTTATATAAATGTTATATTTAATTTCTTGTCAGTACTATACCCTCTACCTAGCTGCTATCTCAATAACTGCTATGTCCTTATATGGTATAAGCTTATCTGCTGAATACCATGTCATACCAGTATATGTTTACATTCACAGCATTTTAATTATAATTTTATTCTTTTGCACTACCTGTTATATTTGACACTTCCATACTAGTCTAATGTACTGGTTGGCACTGCAGTGTTTCTTAATGTGCCTATTGTACTGTTTTAGTAGTTATTGTATTGTTGTGCTGTTTGCACACATATACGCATTATATGTAGTAATGTGTAGTCTCATGTAGTTCTTTGTTGTTTTATTTAGCAGCACGGTCCGTTTCACTGTGTACTGTACTAGCTGTATATGGCTGAAATGACAACTTGAATTGACTTGGACAGACACTACTGAGATATTTGCCATCACACTTTTGAAGATCTGGCAAAAATCCTAGTACAAATTTGCAAAATATGGATTCACATATTAATCAAATTATAAAAAAATGAGTTGGGCAGGGCTAAATGATCCAAAAAGGGCATCTATTGGATGAGCTAATGATTAAGGAGGGAAAAAATTCTCTGTCCACCTTATTTACATGAGACATGCATGTTTATAAGTGGAAAAAAATTGATGACCACACCCAACACTGGGCAGACTTCCTGAGGACTTTGTCCTGACAAGTTTCGTTCAAGTGCATACAAAGAATCATAAGGTACAGCTGTTTGAGTGAATTAGACTCCCCATTAGAATTGATTGGCAGGTGGTGGCCATAATGTTCAGAAGTCTCAACATGTTTTTGACCAGCATGGAGGGAGAAACTCTCCTGAGCCATTTGCCACCAACTTTATGAAGATGGGACAAAAGTTCTAGGACTAGTTTCTAAAAGTAAGTTTTGCATATTATATATAAAAAAAATCTTAGCTGGCAGAGCTAAGTGGTCCTAATTCAGAATTAGCCAAGGAATCAGTAAGAAAAAAAATTTGTCTCTAGGCCATATGGTTCTCGAGATATGGCCTAAAAGGTAAAATGGTGCATTATGCTGCAATGTAGTGCCACCAGGTGATCGGGCTCATCTCTCTGGCATCTCATCTCTCTCCCTCTGAGTAGAGGGAGAGAGTACTACATGCTGGCCAAGTTTCATGTATGGTTTGTTCTGTCCAAAAAAATTTCCATTCATTAATATGGAAAAAAATGCTATTCAAATGGCTGCTACATGGGAAATGGATGACTGATTCAAAAGCTGTGTACAAGCACACCTTTCCTGACCATACTGAACAATTTGGTTTTGGTCTTATTTCAATATATCAAAAACTACGGGACTAGATAGCGAACAAAATCTTGGCAAAAAAAAATATGAATGAAGTCAGATATCAATAGCATAATAATAATAATAATAATAATAATAATAATAATAATAATAAGTAGTAATTCTAATAATAACAACTAGAATTTACATTTCTAAAGAAAATGTGAGCGGTGCT
Organism: Pangasius elongatus; assembly: GCA_033441825.1. Lineage (NCBI taxonomy): Eukaryota > Metazoa > Chordata > Actinopteri > Siluriformes > Pangasiidae > Pangasius > Pangasius elongatus. The sequence goes on along the minus strand of JAKKZN010000008.1, from coordinate 23,649,760 downwards.
TGCTCGTGCAAAATTAGACACATGTGCATGTGTGTTTGTTGATGCATAATTAATATGACCTATATCGGTAGCTGTAATGATTGTATTTAACTTGAGTTTAATAATAGGCTTCATGGCATGTGACGAAGGTAATGAGGTGAATTGAGCTGTTGATATTTCACATGTCTATGTTGCGGTAGTTTTGTGATTCCACTTATTTTTGGGAGATAACATGCATTTGACATACCCATAATGCAATTGTCATCTGGCAATTATTGCCATCCCCCCATAATGCAATTCTCCTCATTGTGCCGATCATTTTGATGTATGACATGGCTGCATTAGTCTGGTGATTAGACTCCTGATGGTATATTAGACTCCTGATGGTTAAGTTTATGGCCTGATGGTTCCTGCTACTGATTTTTTTAATGAGTGCAGAGTTAACATTATTGTATATGGGGCTGGAATAATGCCACTTTCTGGAAATTTTCTTTGCAAAAAATCTGAAACATGATGTGTATATGCCAGGTCTGCTCCCTAAGACGTACGAGAGTATATGATATGAGCATGTCGGCTGAACAACACCCGAGCTGCGACACCTGTGTTTTATTCCCCATTCATTCTCTATGGGCTGAAAATGTATGGGTTTTTGTCCACGGTTTGAACATCATGTCAAATCACTTGTAAAAGTCATAGCACACCTCTCTTCAATAAGCTGGTCGATTTGAGCCCTCATTTATATCCGTAGCACAAATGATAGATACGATAAGACAGAACAATAGATAGATACTTGAACTCAATACTTGTAGAGTTGATTAGATAGACAGATAGATAGACAGATAGACAGACAGACAGACAGAGAGACAGAGAGATAGATAGATGGAGGGCCAGTACTTATAGAGTTGATTAGCTAGATAGAGTGCCAATACGTGTAGAGTTGAGAGATACACAGATTGATATGGTGCCAATGCTTGTAGAGTTGATTAGATAGGTAGATAGATAGGGTGCCATTAGATTAGATTAGATTAATGTTTCATGTAGATTTTGTAGGCTGTATAAAGTGATCACAAGGTTGTGACGAACAATCAAGCTTAACGAAATTAGAAAAAAACATAGCTAATTTGCAAAACCTGGAGAGAGGCTGAGCCTCATGCTGTGCACACGCCACCATCTTGGTCTTTTTCATACTTGTAGAGTAGAGTAGAGTAGATAGATAGATAGGGTGCCAATAGTTGTAGAGTTTAATAGATAGATTAGATACTGTAGATAAATAGGGTGCCAATACTTGTAGAGTTGATTAGATAGATAGATAGATAGATAGATAGATAGACAGACAGAGAGACAGATCGATAGGGTGCCAATAGTTGTAGAGTTTAATAGATAGATTAGATACTGTAGATAAATAGGGTGCCAATACGTGTAGAGTTGATTAGATAGATAGATAGATAGATAGATAGATAGATAGATAGATAGATAGATAGATAGATAGATAGAT
>JAKKZN010000008.1:23546397-23559990 GCA_033441825.1 Pangasius elongatus | reverse complement strand
ATTACTTGGATTCAAGACATTACCAACTTAATTGCAATCTTAAAACTACCTTTGAGGACTGGGTGTTTTGAGTTCATGTATAAACCCTGCCAAGTGGAACACTGGAGTAATGGCCAGGATAACAGTATTGCTGAATATCGTAATATATTGCTAGTTATACAAGATGTGCAAAAGTACCACAAGGAAAACACGCCTCTGTTTTTGTATGTTGGGATAAGCCATCAGTCTTATATAATAGACCCTGTCTGAATGGTGAAATATCTGTCGTCGTTTGGCACGATGGTGAAGTGCAATTGTTTTATTAGCTCAGCTGAATTGATGGTGAGCCAAGGTAATCTTTCAGGCTGGAAAAATATAACAGGCAAATGGGATTAGCTGCAAGCTGGATCTTTAGCTGTTTTATTACCTTAGCTTTTTGTCGTCAAATCAGGTTTTAGATCAGTCATGGCAGCAGGACCGTTTGTGGAGTGCCAGGTTCACTGCTCGTTTTTTCAATGACGTGAAACACAGCATTGCCTGTTAGTTGTGAAAAGAAGCAGCTTTGCAGAGCCGACGTTCCTTAGCTTGCTCCGTTTTAATCTCTCCTTAACTGCTGGTCATGAAGTCTCTTTGTGTGTAACCTGAATGGGCCTTTGTTATATGCGCAAATCTGGGCTCACTCAAATCGTCATGTGTTTGTGCTTGTGTGGTGTTTTGGGGACAGAAATTTTTTGTTCTCTGTTCATTTTATTCATGCAGCCTGAGAGTTTTACATAAAGCTATAAACAGAAAGCCCAGGGTGGCCGCCTTGGCCAGATGGTATAAACCTGAACTCTATTAAAATGCATCGTGGGAAACAAGTCATGCTGTCTTTAGGCAGGTTGCTTGAAAGTCGAGGAACTTGAGAATATATAGGAGATTATTAGGCATAAGTACTGTAGCTAATACACTAAACAAGTTACTACTTTTTCACAAAGTGATGTGTGTGTGTGTGTGTGTGTGTGTGTGTGTGTGTGTGTGTGTGTGTGTGTGTGTGATTCAGCGGAACAGCAGAACAGACAGTAGAAGGTGAGGTGGCTCGAATAAATGGATGTACGGGAATCGCTTGCGAGTCTGTTTGCCGTAACAGATAATTAATCGTTATGCCCGATGGTTCTGCGGAGCCTGCCAGCTCAAACCTGGCACATGTATGCAAGTGTGTGTGTGCGTGTATGTGTGTGTGTGTGTGTGTTGTAGCACTTTACACAGTTTCAGACTGTTAAAACCCAGTCTTGTCTGAAATGTCATGTTTTTTTGTCAGTGTTTTTCACTCATCCGAGGAAATACAACAGAGGCTCGTTTTATTCAGTGCTATTTTTTCTACGGCATAAATCACGTTAATATAAAATAATACAAATTGTAAAAAAAAAAAAAAAAACCACACTGACAGGTCTGAATGTCTGATTTTAGAGCGTAGAGTGTTTAGTTCAGTCGAAAACTATGTACTGAATAAAAAGACTAATAAATGGGCATGTTATAATTAGGCTAAAACAAAAATGCTAAATTATTTGCTGCATAACCAGCTAGAAAATATAATACATTTAAAGAATGATTTACGATGTACAGTATATGGAGTGAAGCAGGAAATTTCGATTATTATATTGTTTACTCCACACCACTGTTACAACTCTGACAGTATAAACTGTATAAAAAAAAAAAAATGTATGCCTTTTCTCTGTAACTACACATATGGCAGGAGATTTTCCTTTCTGTCTCCAAAATGAACGACTCTGTGGCACTCTTCCATGGAAAACAAAATGGCTGCTACTTTACCATGTTCACTCTCCTGACATGCAGTGATTACCCACAATTCCTGTCTCCAGCATCTTATTGCTGATTTTTCTCCTGTCGTGAACCCTGCGCTGAGGTGTTTAGAGAACAGATAGCTTATTGTGCTTTGAGAAGAGCGAGAGCCCTGCTGACTCAAACACTGTGTTAAACCAACACAGCTCTGTTTGGCCAGTTAGTGTGTGTAAGTGTGTGTACGTGTGTGTGTGTGTGTGTGTGTGTTTGGACAGGTGAATTAGGAACTGCTGAGTCAGAAACACAGCAGTCTAATTAAAGTGATTGCGGTAATTTTTATCACCTCGGGTTTATTATTATCAGTGATTCAGATGGAATAAAGATTGGTTTAGTGATGAGGTTGTTTGCTTTCACTGTAGCTTTAGAGGCAGAAAGTCAACCGTTAAAGTGTTAAAGTGGGACGTCATATCACATATATGTTATTTTTACTTACATTGCAACACTGGAATATTGCCAATGAAATATTTTCTATATAGCATGTCATAAATCTCCTCATATTCCTTCACTAATAAGATTCATTTTTTTCACCACACTGTTCACCATGTTGGTTTTTCTTCACTTGTCTACATCGTGACTAGCAAAGGAAGAAGTTAGCAACACTTAAGACTACATCCGAGTATACTACACTCAAAGATGCTAAAGTTTATACTGTCAGAGTTGTAACAGTGGCGTGGAGACAATATATACATCCTTTCACAGTTCTACATAAGGATTTTGTGTGAAATAAACTTCCATTACGTGCTAGCTACGTTAGCCTTGTAGCTCCAACGCAAAACTAAAGAAACAAAGGTCAGACATTAAACATGTCTTGGCTAATTGACTGTGTTTGGATGGTGTAAATATGAGTCGTTTAAAAGCATTTCTCCAGACACTAGCTATTCAAGAGTAAAACACGCAATATCATCATTTCTATTTTGGAAATAAAATATTTAAAATTAAACGCTTCTGATGGCGATGGCTTCACATGGCCGCTTTACTGGCCGTCGCTTTATAGCTTTCCCATGATAAAAGAGCTTACATTTGTGAGCGGTGTGTTTTTGCTGCAGAGATATATATATAAAAGAGAAGATGCAAGAGAGAGAGAGAAAGAGAGAGAGAGAGTGAGAGGCTTAATGTTTTATGAGAGCGAGCAAATTAATAAGAAGGCGGCTCATCAGAGACATTTTCCACCATAAACATGACTGAAAATGAGGGGACGGCAAACAGCTGCTCAGCTTTACAAGTCTCCTCTGATTTATTCACCCGCAGAAACCAAGGCAAATCCAAACAGGTTGTTTACTATCCTTCATAACTAATGGTGCATGTGCAAGCGTGCGTGTGTGTGTGTGTGTGTGTGTGTGTAGAATACATGGGTCAGCTTGTAATACATCAGCATTAAGGCGGACATGTTTAAACGCAGTGCGAATGCTCGTTAAATGAGTTTACACACTGACTTATCCCTCTTAGGCACAAACCGACACCAGTCAAAAACGCCGGATTCGAACTCTCCAACCCAAATGCTTCTTTTCGTTTCTTTTCTTTTCTTTTCTTCCTTTTCCTCGAGCAATGAATCGCTGCATTAAAACTTCTCGTTCACACACAGCCATCCCAGCTTTTCAGCACCGTGGTAAATATTGGTCAATGGGGGGAAAGCAAAAGTGTTATAAGTGGCTAACATTAACTCGAAGAGGTATGGCTACCAGCATTATGACACTTCCCAGACTCCATCCTCACCACACACACACACACACACACACACACACACACACACATATATATATATACACTGGTTTATTATTGTTCCTTCCCCTGGCTCGGTAATGAGACTGGAGGGATGATTGCTCAAATAAACAGAGGCGATGGTGACTTACTGACACTGCACTAGAGGGAAAATATCACCAGGTTGCCTGCAATGACCTACACACACACACACACACACACACACACACACACACACACACACACACTGTAAAAGGGTCACTGATTAGAGTAACAATTCACCTGAAACTTACATATACACAATTTTCCCCCATTTACTCCAAAAGTCATCAATCAGCCGAGTCGTGTTTGCTTTGCAAAGTTTTCTTCTTTGATTTTAATGCTAATGTAGCGAAAAAGAAAAACTGGTAGACTGCTAAATTGGTAAAAAAAAAAAAAAAATACAACATGGAGGTAAACTAAAGGAGTGTAGATGAGTGTGTTCATAACGTCCTGTTTATGTGAATGAATTCATTTTCTTTCATGTCTTCATTCAGGTGTGAAGATGTGATGGAAAAATAAATGGAACTGTACTAATATTACGTCATAACCTCAGTAAATGTTTTCGTTATCGTTGGATACTATGGCATGATTTTGAGACACATGAATAAAATAATAATACTTTTGTTTTAATGGTGGAAAAGGGCTTACACAAATTTAATACCTGCTTCTTGGTCGTATTAATTTACACAGCATTCTCAAAGTGAATTTAAAGCTGCAGTAAAGCACAGTGCTGATGCTAAATTAATCGATTAGCAGTGACGCCATTTTGTATTGCATTGATTTCTTGCATGTTTCCTTTTTAAGTTTGTGTTCTGTACATTTTATTATCGCGTTGGTTGGATTGGTGCTAATTGAAACGTCGTTGCGTGTGCATTGACGATAAAGAATCTTGTCTTACTTTACATGTCATAGCCGGATTCAGCCACGAACTCAAACTCCCAGAATCCACCACGGCATCACAACACAGATAAACCAGACCCACACACACCTATAAATAACCAAGACACACACATAGTCACTGCGAAGTCCGGCTCCGAGTTTACCTTGCGACAATCATATGCCTTTGAATTTTGTGCGTGCTACCTGGTCTTGATTTTTTATAGATTCTCGTTCTGTTCTCTGAAAGTCTGTTTTTCAAATCGCCTGACCCACGCCTGGTTTGTGACTTCGATTCTGTCTAACGTTCTGGATTTGTTTACCCGGTGTAATAAAGTCAACCTGCACTTACAATTCTCTCCGGCGCCTGACACGTAGAAACGTTTCAATATTTATAGTCGTTAAGCCGAATCCACAGAACAGACACGATGTGTTTGAAAGACGAAATACTTGTAGATTTTTTTTTTGTTGTTGTTGATGTCATCAGGTTTGCATGTGTTTACATGCGCAAATCTTCAGTAAATCGGGCAAAATATTTTCTTTGAATTTCTTTTCAAAGATCATTTTTCGTCTTTGTTTTAAACACTATTATAAGACGTTCTTATAAGACGTTATTTTTGTTAGACTGATAGCAAGTAGCTTCTCTAATTCTTTGAGAAAAAAATGTGGTGATGATAATAATTCTTGAGTGTAATGTTTATTTTGTACAATAACTTTCCACACATCATATTTCTGCTGAAAGAATTTTAATGTGAACTTTGGGAACTTTGGTGAAAGTCTGACTGACTTTATGTAAACTGCGTAAATGAAAAGCTGCCTCCGTCCGCGGCCTGTAACGACACCGAGCTAATTCAAACCTCCTGAAACGACGTCTCGAGTGTACATTACAGCTTTACAGTCACCTGCACAGCAGCACGCTCATGACTCTTATCGCACGTCATGTCCACGGTTTCAGACTTGAGCTGATGCATGTTACAGTCACAGGAAACAGAAACAAAGTATTTATTATTTGTATTTTAATATGAATTGTATTTAGATGGAGCACATTGTGTATGTTTCTGTCTTTGTGAGAGTCTTTTCTCTCTCTCTCTCTCTCTCTCTCTCTCTCAGTTTGGCTCTACCTCCATGTTTGTACAGGTGTCATAGTAATGTGGACTGTGTGTGTGTGTGTGTGTGTGTGTGTGTGTGTGTGTGTGTGTGTGTGTGTGTGTGTTTAAAGAAAGAGAGAGAGAAAACGAGAGCGAGAATACATACTGACCCACTTCTACAACTTGGCAACAAATTATACAGGTTTGAAACACAGTACAAAAATCCTTTTGACTCCACACACACACACACACACACACACACACACACACTTTCAGAGTCAACTCCATGCGCAGTCTGACAGTTTTTGGCTGCCAGATTTAGGATTAAAGCGGTCATAACTCGCGTGTGGAAAGCTGCCGTGTCAGAAACTGGGAATTTCTTGAACATAGAAACTGAAAGGTTTCAATTTTTTTTTTTATTTTCCTTTTTACTGTTTCCTCATAAAAAGAACAGCACAATCGATACACGCTGTTTTTAAGCTTGTGCCGATAATTAGTTCTACGATATATTGTATTCTGCTGAATTCTCGAATCTGATTGGTCAGAAGAGTTTAATAGTTTCTAATAATGCACTCGTTCAAATGCGTTATTGTTTCTGTAGTAACAAAGGAAAACGTATTATATAATAATTGACGTGGTAAAGTTTTCTGTAAAGAGATGTTTGTATAATATTCATGGAAGGAGTCTCCAGTGTCAGCATTTTGAGATTAACTTTAAGTTTAGCCACACGGGAAGGTCGTCAGGAAAGAGGAGTTTACGCTTTGTGTTTTTTCAGTAACATGACAAGCTGTGTTTTTGCTTTATTAATTTCAAGAGAGAGGGAGAGAGAAAAAGAGAGAGAGAGAGAGGCTCGTGAGAGAACGTTAGTAGCTGCTTATAGCCATAAACATGGGTGGAACTAACAGGAACTGTCTCCCAGACATTCCACAACATTAAGTGTAACTGTAAATGGATAAAAAGTACAACGTGTCAACCATTAATACATTAAAACTGGTAATAACTGATGAATTGCTGTAGTATAAGAGGAATAAAACACTTCAGGAAAATAGTCAACTTCACTGTGGTAACAGTAAGTGCACTTTGCATTAAACTTCATCACACCACCCTGTTGTTGATTATTTTCCAATAACAGCATGCCCTGAAGTGTTTCGTCTGACTTGAACTCCTGTCTTTAACAGCGTGTGCTAGTTTTAATTCAACGTCAACTCTAATGTCTGAGAATTATAGAGGAAGCTGGTGCTGTAAAGTAGGAGAAGTGACTCAGATGATCTGGGAACTATGGGAGACATGTTTACGAGCTGGACTGGCACAAACACTGATTATTTAACTCTCCCGAATCATCACAGACATTCTGTAAGAAACTTCCGACATTACCGTAACTCACAGGAAGAAATGTGCCAATAATGTGCTGCAATGCTGAGCGCAGTACGTTTCTACTGTAATAATTACAGTGTCAGGTTTCTGCAGGAAAACTATAAAAACTGCTGGCAATTTGCCAGAGACTTTCTGTAAACTAGTAAACAATGTTTTACCATGTAGTAGTTACAAGGCACTGTAGAAATATTACTGTAAGAACTACACTAAGGTACTGGCAGTAATTTAACAGTCAGTTACTGTAATGCAGTTTTATATATATATATACACAGTCAGGTATACATGGGCTCCAGACTTCAGGCAGTCATGCAAAGGATTTTCATCCAAGTATTAAAATTATGGTTATATTTACAATTATGTCACTTTGTCCAAATACCTTTGAGCNACCTCTTAAAATAAAGCTGAAAGTCTACACTTCCATCACATCTTGATTGTTTTAGTTCAAATCTATTGTGGTGGAGTATAAAGGCAAAATCACACAAACTCTGTCAGTGTCCAAATACTTCCGGACCTGACTGTATGTATATATATATACACTTGTGTGTGTGTGTGTGTGTGTGTGTGTGTGCTTAACCTTGGTTAGGGCAACTTTCCAAGTTGACGTAATTTGCATAAATAGAATTTAGACAGAGTTGGAAAGCATAAAGTCGTCTAAAAAGCTTGATGTAAAACGTACTGACGTTACAAGGCACTGACGCTGTTGGTGTTGGCAACTTTTTTCAGAGAATAGTAGCGAAAACATTGCTAGAAGTCGCTCAGTGATGTCATAGACTGATTTGTGTATTCACAGCTGTGCTGATATTCAGTACAACACCACTATTGCTCATGTGATATTGCTTAAATATATTCAAGAGGAGAGTTTAAATTGAAGAAGAAAATGCACTGGTCAGTGATTGGTCAGTGGGAACGATGGTGATCAGTGATTGGTCGGTGGGAACGATGGTGATCAGTGGTTGGTTGGTGGGAACGATGGTGATCAGTGATTGGTCAGTGGGAACGATGGTGATCAGTGATTGGTCGGTGGAAAGAATGGTGATCAGTGATTGGTTGGTGGGAACGATGGTGATCAGTGATTGGTCAGTGGGAACGATGGTGATCAGTGGTTGGTCGGTGGGAATGATGGTGATCAGTGGTTGGTTGGTGGGAACGATGGTGATCAGTGATTGGTATGTGAGAACAATGGTGATCAGTGATTGGTATGTGAGAACGATGGTGATCAGTGATTGGTCAGTGGGAACAGTGGTGATCAGTGGTTGGTTGGTGGGAATGATGGTGATCAGTGATTGGTCAGTGGCTCACACAAGCGCAACTCACCAAGCTTTACACACTGGTGCTGAGTGGACTGAACCTTCTCTCTCAGCTCGTATAATAATGTCTGCTCAAAAAGTCACTAGATGTGTCGCTAGACTCTTTTTTTTTTTAAGTTGCTAAAGGGGTATAAAAAGTCACCAAATCTAGTGACAAAGTTAGGAAATCGACAGCACTGTGGTATAATTAAACAACTTCACATGAGCAAGAGTGCGGTTATACTGAACATCAGCATGGCTGTGATTCGGCTGCAGGCACGAGGCTGATATTCTGTATAACCGCACAACTGGGAGTGCGATATTGCTGTTATACAACACTTTTATAAATAAGGTATTAATATAGCATAACTGACATTTCGGACAGAATATGGCCAAATTTTTATTTTTGATTTTGTTTATTAAGATGCCACATTCACCGATAGCCTGCCGATTTGTACATTCCTGTTCAAGGTGCTTTCATATTTTAAATCAGAAGTTAAACATCTTAATTTTAATCTTAAGTTTATCTGGTAAATATTGTGGGGCTTCTGGCACAGCAGTTTTCAGGTCCAGCTCTGACAGGAAGACTGTTTTCTGTTAACATTTTCTCTCCCCCTGTGTGTGTGTGTGTGTGTGTGTGTGTGTGCGTGTGTGTGGTCGGCTCTTTGAACAGATGTGACAGATGTAAGACTGAGGACAGACGATCAGTTAACTGTAAAGGACCTCAGACTTTAAGGATGTTAGGCAGCGAATTAGGGCCACATACCATGAGTGTGTGTGTGTGTGTGTGTGTGTGTGTGTGTGTGTGTGTGTGTGTGTGTGTGTGTGTGTGTGTGTAAAAGAGACGCAAAGATAGAGAGCGTCTGGGTCACTGGGTCCAGTGAATGCGCTGAGAGATGGCAGTCACCAAAGAGACGCACTGAACACTTAAATCCAACATATGCCAGACACATGGAAGCACAACACACACACACACACACACACACACACACACACACACACACACACACACACATTTCCTGTATGTAAATAGAGGCATTTCCAATCTTGCCAGTAGATCTTAGCTCAGCAGGTTCTCACACATTGGCTAAATGGAAGTGTGTTTCAGTTTCATGAGGCCTTAACAACTTGTTTTTTTTTGCCTGTGTGTATCCAAAGTAATTTTAAAAAATTATTCTCTTACACTGTAATTTAATAATATTTTTGCTAATTATTAGAGCTGTAGAGCTTTCTATGCTGGAAATACCTGCTGAAAACACATTAGATCCAAATTAACATTATTTATACATTAACCCCATTCAGTTCAAGTGAGCAGTCAAGCTAATAACTATAAAAACATCAATAATAAATAAAAGAACTTTATGATCAAACTGCGTTTGTGATTTCCACCACATTAAAGTAAAAAAGAAAAAAACCCGAAGCCCCTGGCTATGACCCACTCTGAGAACCCCTGATCTAGATTACAGTGATGATTAAACTTGCTAATGACTTCCTGAGATGTGAGATGTGGATGGCTGGAGAAACCAGGTATGAACTATTTTCAAGACAGAAGAAGATGCTAGTGATGACTGTACTGGTTTAAGGGCTGAAAATGATATTTTGAGTATTGTGATACTAAAACTGATAAAGAAAAGAGGCCTGGAACTCGACTGTATTCAGTTAAATTAAAAGGTAGGTTTAGTGAAGTTTTAATGACATCTCTGTGATATCAGTGTTGAAAACTACTTTCTGTACGTTTAGTCATTTTTAAACTGTTATGGTTCCCACATCCTAATTTAACCCCTGTATCAGACTCAACTATCACTGCAGAAACATACAGTCAGGTTTTATTATCCTCGTGAGGGCCTTCCATTGATATAACGGTGACTATAGCTAATTAACGCTATGCTACACAATGCTAAATCTAAAGCTAAAGCTAAAGCTAACCTTAAACGTAACCTCAGTAACTAAAATCAACTTCTTGTAGCTTTGTTTTCTAAATGATTTATTAAAACAATTTTAGGGTGAGAACCTTTGAAGGTGAGGATATTTGGCCCTTTTTGGTCCCCACAAAAGGCTAAATACATGTACACACTTAAACGTGTGTGTGCGTGCGCATGTGTGTGTGTGTGTGTGTGTGCGCATGCGTGTGTGTGTGTGCGTGTGTGTGTGTGTAGAAAAGGTCTCTCTCTCTCCCTGTGAGGAGGAGGTGTGGTCTGGGTCAAGTCACGGCCAATCAGCCATTGTTTGTTATTGCATCCTTCCGTCATTTTGACCCTCTGCTGTGTGTGTGACTGTATTTGTGTGTGTGTGTGTGTGTGTAGATATGGTGCAGGGACAGGGCACAATAACATTTCCTCTGATGGTGTGAGGGGTGTTGGGGGTATCTCACCCTGAGCAGAAGCCCAGTGTTTTTCTTTTCCTACAGTGAAGAACAGCAGAGCGACAAATCTATAAACTGATCTGATATTATTAGTAGGTTATTAATGTTCTATTAATGTTTTAATAATGTTCTATTAATGTTCTATTATGAACGTTATATGATTATTTTGTATGATTTAGTATCTAAACCCAAAGTACCCCAGTCATTATTATCATTATTATTATTATTATTATTATTATTATTATTATTATTATTATTATTGTTATTATTATTATTATTGGTGGTGGTGGTATAATTAATAATGCTGTTATTACTTTATTATTATTAAATATTTGCTTTTTTGCTGTTATTATAATGATAATAATTTAATACACATAAAAGATAGAATAGAGAAAGAATAAATAGATAAACAAAAGAGAAAAAGAAAAAATTGAGAACAAAAGGGGGGAGAGAGAATAATTTGATAAACAAAAAAGAAAAAAAGGAGAGAATGAATGGAGAGCGATAGAGATAGAGATAGAGATAGAGATAGAGATAGAGATAGGTTGAGTTATTGCCAATAAAGCATTGCTGAACTGAACTGAATCGAATCAAATACAGTTGAATCAAGTCAAACTTAGCGTGTGCCTTACATTTGTGTTTTTGCTGCAGAGATGGCTGAGAGAGAGATATAAAGAGAAGATGCGAGCGAGAGAGAGAGAGAGAGAGAGAGAGAGAGAGAGAGAGAGAGAGCACTATACATGCTTTAAACAATTCACACAGCAACTGTGAGCCATTCATCGACTGTTCAGCTCACAGCTGTCTCACTCCCACCAGATCAGTGTGTGTGTGTGTGTGTGTGTGTGTGTGTGTGTGTGTGTGTGTGGAATGCTTTCATGTTCCTGCCTTGTATGGAATGCTGGAGTTGGACGAATACGAAACACAGCATTAATTTATTAATTGGCATCTGCTTCCTATCAGCCCAGGCCAATTTGAGCAGCACACACACACACACACACACACACACACACACACACACACACACACACACACATACACTCTCTCTCCTCTCACACTGTCCTCTCGCAGCAAACACACACCTTCACGTCCTCACAGGCAGATGAGGCAGAGCTCCAGGTGCAGAATAGTACAGGAAGAAACAAATTCACCCCGAGTGTAGTAGATTATGTGAAGTTAATATCTACTATTATTATTTTTTTTTATTAAAATGTATTATTATATTAATCTTTTTTAAAGTATTAATTATCTGATTGTCAGAATATCTAATTATTGAATTCATATTGTAATGTAGCTCATGTGATCTGTGAGTCAGGTGATTAGATTCACAGTTCAACTCAAAGTGGCTTAGAGGCGACAAGTTGTGTGTGTGTGTGTGTGTGTGTGTGTGTGTGTGTGTGTGTGTGTGTTTTGTGTGTCTAATTTCAGTCAGCCCAAAGTGCGTCCCCAGATCTTCCTCGTCTGGCTCTGTGGCTCCACACACCTCATTTTACTGCATATCCATTCACACACACACACCTATTTACATACACACACATATTTACATACACACGCAAAAGACACATCAAAGGCAGCCAGCAGATGGACAGTGAATGCCACAGAGCTGTAAAAACACACTCCATCACCTCATAAATCTCACCTCATCAGACACACACACACACACACACACACAGATGTATAAAAGGCTGTCATGGCTAAAAATACAGACTACTGCACAGGAATGACAATATTAGAGTTGGAGCAGAGGCGCAAGGGAGAGCGCTGGGTCATACACATAAATAACACTGACATATTATCAGGGCTGATTTCAAAGCCTCAGAGAGCACTCATGGCATTCACACGCACACACACACACACACACACGCACGCACGCACACACACAAACACACACACTCTCAGACATGGAGAGATGGAGAGATAAGCAAAGAATGAGTTATACACTCCCACAAAAAATACCAAACTGTACCTTTCTGTACAAGTTTACACACACACACACACACACACACACACACACACACACACACACACACACACACACACACACTGTCATGTGACAGCAGTGAAATGCATAAAATCATGCAAATAAAGGTCAAAACCTCAGTGACCATGTTTGAAAAGATTTGGTTTGAGTATTTTAAAAACTCCTGATTTCCTGAGATTTCAAGCAGAACAGTCTATAAGACTTTACACAGAATGGTGCAAAAAAACAAAAAACATCTAGTGAGTGGTGACTCTGAAGACGGAAATATCTTGTTGATGATAGAAGTCAAAGCCGAATAGCCAGACTGGATCGAACTGACAGGAATGCTACGGTAACTCGACTAAGCACTCTTTACACCCGTGGTGAGCAGAAAAGCATGTCAGAATGCACAGCATGTCAAGCCATGAGGCGGATGAGCTACAACAGTGGAAGATCACATCAGGTTCCTCTTCCGTCAGTCGAGAACAGAAATCTGAGGCTACAGTGGACACTGGGCAGTTGAAGATTGGAATAAGACCAAGTGATGTTCTGAAGCTATTGACTTTTAGGTCGGTAAAAGAAAATCAACTGATCTTGCAAACGCTACTTGGAGGATCTGTAATGATCCATGATCACAGAGAGTTTCAACCTGACATTGTGTCATCAGCATTTTATCTCTTATCTCTGCTAGGAACAGACAAGTCTCCAATCTGTCTTATCTTTGTGGTCCATCAGATTTCTTTTTCCAAACATCTCCACTCAAACAAAAGGTTTCCACCCTGATGCGTTTCTGAATCATTTTACACGCGGGTTCGACTTGCATCAAACGCTGCTGATGAACGTCCTCTTTGAGATGCGGCCCTGTGAGAAGCGAGTCCAAGCATGCTGTACAGTGAGTCACTACACTGGATTTCTAGATATCACCGGTCTAATGTGAAAATATTAGCGTAGTAGAAGTCTGGTTCATACCAGTTCTTGAGTCTAATCGGGTATTAACGATGATTCAAAACCCGATTAACAATAAATGCCGGCACAAGGCAAAAATATTGAAGATAGAATCACAAACTCGTTGTGTGCGGACGGACTGTA
>JAKKZN010000008.1:23507231-23529166 GCA_033441825.1 Pangasius elongatus | reverse complement strand
ACATCTTCGTTAAAATGCATCTGTCAGTAATTGTCATGTTGCTGATGATAATTAATGGGTAGCTTAAACTGCTGACACTGTGCTGAGTAAATCTATCATCATGGATTCAAAACACACACACACACACACACACACACACACACACACACACACACACACACACACACAGTGAGTAAGAGTCTGTCTGGGATGTGGCTTGGTCCTGCTGCTCAGCATTAAAGCGTTCATAGACAGGCGGTAAACATGGAGCATTTGGTTTAGTGACACACACACACACACACACACACATACACACGTCTGGCAGGACCAGATGGGAAACTTTCACACTAGTCTGGTTTCTCTGAGCTTTCACCACCTCACTCTCATCTACTGTCTCACTCATTCAATTTCTTTTCACCTCTACTGTCTCATCTCTCTCTCTCTCTCTCTCTCTCTCTCTCTCTCTCTTTTTTAATACATGGCCTGTGTATTATATTATAGGTTATATTCATAATCGTGAGGTGTAATACGGAATATAATGTACAGCTCTATTAGATATTAGCAAGTGCAATATATAAATATATATACAAATGTCTCAAAGTGCCGACTTTATGAATGAGATTTTGAGGTGTTGTAAGGGGGTTTCAGTTTCAGTGCTTGGGAGAAGCAACCTTGTTCAAAAAAAAAAAAAAAAACCCAGAAAATATTTTTTTCAAGCACAAAAAGGAAAAGGAGCCCAGAATCCCACAGGGAGTATACTGCGTACTGCGGCTAGTCACCAAGAGCAGCATACTAAATTCATTAACACGCATTCTTACAGAGGAGAAGCTCGCGGCGAGCTGCCTTTAAACATCTCAAATTCTGCCGAACATAAAACCTGGGAGGCTGTGTAAAATCCTCCCTCCTTCCCTCCTTCTTCCCCTCCCTCTGTATCCCCCTTTTCTTCTCCTTTCCAACCCTTTCCTTCTTCTCCTTGCTTTTTTCCCCCCCTCAAGGAATAATAAATAGCTATGAAAATGAATCTTGAAAATGGAGTGGTTGGCAGAGAGCGCAGGGTGAAAGAATAGGAAAATAAATTAAAAGCCCCTTCTCCAAGTCAAACAAGGCCGCTGTTCAAAGCGTAGCGGCGGGTGCTAGCCGCTAGCTTTATTGCTAGCATATGCCACGGCTCTATTATATCCTTCCTGCGCTGCTAACCCAGGGGGCCGTGCGTGCCCTGGTGTAAAAATATTATCACAGGAGTGCGGAATGAGCCGGGATGGTCGAAGACCTCCAGATCTCGGGACTTCTGAGATTCCACTTCCTGACAGGCTAACGGGCTAACACGCAGGTGAAAGCAGAAACGATTAGCCGCGCGTTTCAGTGCTACTGTGAGTTTATTGGTCACTGCACACGTTAATATGGTGACTGTGTTTGATAGCGTATCTGATTTCCCACCATCGGGGGTTTGGCTGCTCGTTCGGAGTAAACCTTGTTAGCTTTGGCTTTCTCGTGTTATTTATTAGCCTTTTCCAAGTTTCCATCGGCTTTTTCTAGCCTCTGGGTGTAGATACATCTGTCTGCTGTTGGCTCTGACTGAATAAAGCAAATTTATTCTGGTTCCCCTCAGCTCTGCAGTCTGCTGAACACCTCTACAGGCTCGATCAGGACCTGATACCAAGAAGATACATCAGGTTTCCGACTCAGGTTAGGCCGGGTCAGATCGCATGACTGCCCCACACACACACACACACACACACACACACACACACACACACACACACACACACACACACACACTTGACCTACATGTTTCTGATATGTAAAGCTCAATTTGCATAGCATTTTTTTGGAAGATGATCAACGATACTATTCGTTTTTTTTACTTTCTAGTACACTGGTCACTGATTCCAGGGAAAAAATAACCATGCCAAGGAAATCCTTCATGTCAAAACACGCAGGTTACAATCAGGAGAAAGAATATCTGCACTCACATACCACAGGGCAGTATGACAAGGTGCTTTATTCCTCTTATACAACAGCAATTTACCAGCAATTTGTATTTATTAAACATCAACTCCTTGTCTCTTTATATTTGTTTGTTTTTTTTAATCCATTTATAGCTACATTTAATATAACACAAGTTAGTTCCTGGTCTCACTTACATTATAGCAGCATTAAATAAACACTTGTTCTCTCACCAGCCCTTCTGTTTTTTTCTTTTTTTCACTGAATAAGATAACGAAAGTTAATGTCACAGCTTTACCTCTGACTGTTACGAAACACTGACTCTGGAGACTCCTTCCATAAACAGAAAATCCCATAGAACTGATTATACCACTCCCTGTTTTTTTTTTTTTATCGTGTAACAGCATGTTTTTTAATCCGTCTGTTATTAGACTTAGAACACGTGAAGCGTCCATCATACGGGTGCCTATGAATGAGCTGTTACTATAGAAACGGTAACGTAACGAATAAGCGCATTAGCTGCACTACAGCGCTACCAAGACCTCAAGGTAGCACGCTGTAGTTTCAACCCCCAGAATTGTGGGCTCTTAAAATAAAAAGAAGAAAGAAACAGCTAAATAACCATCGTTCACATGAATTGATGATACGGGAGTCATTTTTAAGATTTTCAATTTTAAGGCTTGGATTTTTGGTCTTTTGGTTCCCTGTGGAACAGTAAAAGTTCTTAGTTGAATGATTGAAATCCTTCGTTAATGCTTAGATTACACTTTGACTTGGTGGCACCAACAAAGATTAAACTTTAATCTCTAAACTCTCTCTGGTTCCTGGTTCGAGTTTCACACTCCACTTAGATGAACTTTGTTTATCTGTTACAGGTTTAAATATCAGAGAGCTCTGTTTTAATCGTGGTTTAAATGGCGAGCTTTTGGTTCAAAAGTGAAGAAAGAAAAGTATTGACAATGATTAATCTCTAAACTAATACGGCTGCTGATGAATCCATTGTGCTGGAAAATCAGAATTAATAACAGCTCAAGGTTTTAATCAGAGGTTAAATTTGTAATCTTTGTTGACGCAAGTCATCTGTCTACAGCAAAGTTGGACCTAAATGGCGTCCGTTTGGACTCGCGCTCATAAACCATCACGCAGAGCCATAATTTCCTCAGTGTTCATGAGCTTTAAAAAAAAAACAGAGCTGGTGTTTCTGCTGGCGTTTCAAGCGCCTCGTCTCTCCCGGTGTGAAGAACAGCGCCAGCAGCGTTACGCAGCCAAGGCTGGAAAGTAAGCGTGCAAATCTCATTTTTCGCAAGCTACTTTATATGAATCCATATTACAGGAAAAGAACAATCATATTTGGACCTGGTACACTACTGGAGAGAGGAACGACAGGGAGGAGATTAGCACTGTTTTGTACCTGTGAAGCCAGTGCCCGAGAAACCACACACATGAAAGGATCCGGTACAGATGTGAGAAATCCGACCTGAAAGCGTCAGTCGGGGGAAAAACGTGTTGAAATGAAAATCTGAAGAAGGAGAAATGTAAAGCTGCTCAACCCTTTCATGCCTAAATTATGAGCAAGATCTTCCAGATTGTTAGATGGATTTATTAATCAAAAATGGCATCCAAAGTCAAATTATTTAAAAAAAAATCACTCATATTAAAAAAAAAGTAGAGTAAAATGGGTTAGTAAAATGCTAAGTAAGTACACAGTTTAGCTCAGAATTTATAAGATTTCTTATTTTCAGTCCCGAGACATGCTCCATCTGTCACCGTCAGCCATCTTGTATTGGGAGAAGGAACATCTAATGGAGTAATAAAAATAAGGATAATGGTATATATATATACACACACACACACAAGACGTTAACCATCTAAAAACATACGTGTGTAGAAAAGTGACAATTCAGATGACAAGCCATTGCTTGGACCAATCCTATGTGGTGTAATGTTTCTTCACTTNTACAACGTTTCATTAAATGCCCATAGAGACATGAAGAAAAATAAAGCCTGGATGGAAGCAGCACGTAACGTAAATCAAACAAGCGATTGTTCGAGCTGATTAGTGATATATAGCTACGTGTAGCTAACGCTGTTTCTCTCAATGTGCAGATCTTTCTCCATATGAGACCGTCTGCTCAGGCTGATTGTTCAGTGATGATATAGTTTATTAAACTTTAAGGTCTCGGTTAAAAAAAAAAAAAAAAAGTACTTAATTTTTCACACACAGAGAGAGAGAGAGAGAGAGTGAGAGAGAGAGAGAGAGAGAGAGAGAGAGTAAGGTGTGAAAGTCCCTGACTGTCTCAGGATCAAGAAGCAAAACACACAAGATAGAGTACTGACCTAAAGCAGATCCATTCATCAACTATATGGATGGACTAGGCTCGAGTATCTATACAACAACTCTGTGTGTGTGTGTGTGTGTGTGTGTGTGTGTGTGTGTAAATCTTTGTGAATATATTCAGTTACCATTAAGTCTGTGTGACTTTGCGTTTGTGTGTGCAAATAAAATATTCCTTCTGAGTCTTTTCAGTGTACCATTGTGTGTGTGTGTGTGTGTGTGTGTGTGTGTGTGTGTGTGTGTGTGTGTGTGTGTGTGTGTGTGTGTGTGTGTATCTTTTCGAATTTGTGTTTGGGTTTGTGTTTCAAAATCAAATCTGTCTTTTCGAGTCATTTTAATCACTGAGTCACTTTATCGTTGCATATGTGTGTGTGTGTGTGTGTGTGTGTGTGTGTGTGTGTGTGTAAATAACATCTTCCTTGTGAGTTTCATATAAAATTTGTCTTTTTTTTTTTCCCAGTTTACCTTAGTGTGTGTGTGTGTGTGTGTGTGTGTGTGTGTGTGTGTAAATAAACCATGGGTGTACCCGGGAACAGGCCCAGCAGTTCATTTGTGTGTTAACAGAGCGAGTTCTGTTGCAGGTTGCTACAGGTCTGTCTACACCCACTACATGTGTCCTTGTCGATGTTTACGTAGGAGCAGACGGTTATTTTTCTCGCTGTCCTTTACGTTTCCTGGACGGAGACGGGCGACAACAGTGACGTCTCAACACACTCGCAATGCTGCCACAAGTGCATGGAAAGGAAAAAATGGCCTCTTTCAGATGAGGTTCAAGTCCTCGGTTGCTCAGCTGAGCCATGACAGAGGAAAAACATGCTGGTGTATGATAGCACCGGTCTCACATTCACTCTGGCATGCAGGGACTGGAAAATAATCAGCCTGATATTTAAAAGAATAAACACTGCTAGTGAACATTAATTAATCGACAGAGAAATATTTACGGTCAATCTGCTCAACACTCACTGGCAACTTTAATAGGAACACCTGTACACCTGCCCTTTTGTGCGGTTATCCAATCAGCCAATCATGTAGCAGCAATCCAGTGCAAAACATCATGCAGATCAGGTCAAGAGCTTCGGATAATGTTCACATCAAACATAAGAACGAGGGAAAAAAATGTGATCTCAGTGACCTTGGCATGGTTGTTGGTGCCAGATGCGCTGCTTCGAGTATTTCGTGAAACTGCTGATCTCCTGGGATTTTCACACACAACAGTTTCTACACAAAATGGTGCAAAAACAAACAAACAAACAAACAAAAAAACATTTCTGCAGTTCTACAAGCGGAAACACCTTGTTGATGAGCGAGGTCAGAGGAGAATAATCAGACTGGTTCAAGCTGACGAGAATGCTACAGTAAGTCAAATAACCACTCTTTGCAACTGTGCTGAGCAGAAAAGCATCTCAAAATTCATAACATGTTGAGGTGGATGGGCTACAGAAGACAGCAGAAGACCACATCGGGTTCCACTTCTCTCAGCCAAGAGCAGGAATCTAAAGATACAGTGCACACAGGTTCATCGAAACTGGAGAGCTGAAGACATTTTTCTGATCTTCAACAGTCCAGCTTCTGTAGGTTTCTCTAACAATGCTACATTCTTCAGAGCTCACGCTGCACTGCAGGGCTTAGCCTTCCAAATGTTCATTGCATCATTGGCGAGCCAGTATCAGGAAGAGTTATTTCAATTCCTTTCCAGCACATTTATTTCTTCTAAAATACCAAATGGAGTCCAGTTCCCATCAGTCTTTTGGGGTGGAGGTGTTAATGGAGCGCCTCTGGGAAAGCGCTCGGTGCGAGCGTGCTCGGCGGAGCTGGAGCGGGACCGAGGCGAGGGGTATGTCAGGAATGTGCTGCTCTTTCATGTTGCTACACGGAGCGGTTTGCTGAAACGCTAATGTCTCACTCGACGACCTCTAATCCGCTAATGGGCGGGAAACATTCTGACAAGCTGGAGCTTTTAAAACAGATAATTACATGAAGTTCATTACACTTGAAGATTAAAACACGTCTCCAGTTAACTTCTCTTTCTGGTTTCAGTCTTCTAAATGTGCGAACACATGAAGAACGTAGTTCTATAATCCTGTATGGGTTGAATGTGTTGCTAAATATTAATGAAACTTTTTGGCCTAGCAAGGCTACCCTGGAAATTTTATTTCACATGAAGATGAAAGATGGCAGGCAAAAAAAAAACAACAAAAAAACAACAAAACCCACATGAACTAATTAAATAGCCTACTAATGTCACAGCCTAATTAATATACCAGTGTAATTAAATGGGATTATATAAACTTTTTATTAACTCCAGACATCTTTCACTGGATAACGCTGGTTATTCGTTCGTTCACTCATACACTCATACACTCGTCTGGTTTCTGTTTTCCACACAAACAACAGATCTTGTTGCCATTTTTAAAGAACATCAATGTTAGACAATGTAAGTAATATAAAGACATTAATCCAAAGGGGATGAGAAATGGATAGCGATTTTCTGTCCTGTCTCTTTCCTCAAACACATACACACACACACACACACACACACACAGGCACACACACACACACACACACACACACACACACACACACACACACACACACACACNACAGTGGGAGATTCACAGTAAGCATGGGTGGTCTGCACTTTTGCAATAACACTGACAAAGACAATGAGAGACAGAGACAGAGAGAGTCAGAGAGATGGAGAGAAACAGAGACAGACAGATGGAGAGAGTCTGAGAGAGAGTCAGAGCGCATTAGACGGATAGACAGATCAAGATTTCAATGGGGAAATTTTTATTTTTTGAATATGATGTAAATTGTAATATTTTTCGAACAGTGACAACAATAGTAATGATACTATTAGTACAAGGTACAAGGTATGAATACGCAGTGTGTGTGTGTGTGTGTGTGCCATGATTAATGGTTTATAACCAACAATACAACGCAGCATACACACACTCACTTACCCAACACCACTCAATACTGGGAACAGGAAACCAAATGGAAAGGCAAACAAGTTTCCATTGAAAGGCTTCGATCACTCTCATACACACCCACACTCTCTCTCTCTCTTGGGAATAACAGATGGATAGCGTAGGCCGTGGCGTCATGGTTCAGAAAAACAAAGCGTGTGGCATGGAACACAGAGTCAACAAAGCATGACGAGGACTTTGTGCAAACTGACCATCATACACTGAGAGCTGTGTGTCAGCGGTTACTGATTAACACACACACACAAACACACATACACAGAAGTCCCAGAAGTATGCTTTACTGGGTTCATGAGCAGAAAAATCCTGATGATGCACCTTGGAAGTTAATTTTGATGAACAATACGACAGTTTTTTATGCTAGCTGCCTCGCTAGCTAATGCCAACAGATAGACGCTAGCTATCCAGTGATAGAACAGCAATTATTTTCTCACAGCTGTATGACTCTGGCCTGAAGGAGCTCTAACGTATGTGACTTATGTGACAATCATAGAAGTGTAGGGAATTTTTATTTCCCTAAAGAACCTTTCTTGATTCCTTATTGTTGAAACGAGAAACTAAATAATAGTTTTTTTGTTTTTTGTTTTTTCTTTGCTTGACATGACACTTGTTGATTTGCTGTTGTATAGTGAGATACATGCTGAACAAAAGTATACAGAAGAACAGCGTACTGAGCTTGTGAGTAATTTCTAAATTTGGAAGAACACTACTGTCTTCCATGTATTAAAAAAAAAAAAGCATGTCCATAAACCAGTGTGATGAAGGCAAGCGCTACTTTGCAGAATATTCATATATAATCGTAACTGTATTTCTGAGCCGAATATCTTTTGAGACACGATCATGTGATGATTTAGGTGTCCAGGTTTGACAGCTGAGTGATTTTCTTGTGAAAGTTAAACAAACAATCAGCTTCTATTATACACGCAGTGCCTTTTGTCTTATTTATAAACCCAAAACCGGGAGTGTTAACCCACTGAGCACAACAATGTTTAAAACACTTGACATCGCCAGACGTTTAAGAGACATCTAGATGTAGAAACACACAAGTAGTTATACACAAGACGTCAAACTTAATACGGACCAAAAGCAACAACGACAAAAAAAAAAAAAGCATGATGTGTAGTTAGGAGCCAGACCAAAGCGGAGCCGGAACGCCTCAAAACGCACTAGCGACAACTGGATCTTATACACGGTTCCTCCAGGGATCCACTTCTAGGCTTTTAAACAAGTTGTACATGGAACAAAAACCCTCTGTAAGAAGATTTAAGCGTTCTCAAAGACAGACACCTCAATAAATCTGCTTTTCTAAGACCGTAATGGCGCACTAGTGGTCAAATGACAGACGTCTGAAAAAGTTGAAAAGAAAAAGAGTACTAAGATGCAAGATTGTGTTGATTCATTGAAGCTCTTCATCCACAAACACGCCAGTTAAACGCAACGAGAAGCAGTAATTACTGCTGAAGGAAGTGAGCAACAGGTGAGGGGATGATTACAGATCCAGTACGGATATGAGCGTAACATGCAACTCACCACACACATGTACATACACACACACACACACAGCTGAAACGCCTCAGGCTCACACAAAACACATAAAACACTTGTACACTGACAGAGAGAGCGTAAGGCAGAGAGATAAACAGATAGAGATAGATAGATAGATGGGGGGAGAGAAAGAGAGAGAGTAGTAGAGGAAAAGTCTCTGCAGAGGGTCTTAAGACATTGAAACCAGATGCAGCCTTACAGCAGTGTGTGTGTGTGTGTTTGTGTGTGAGAGTGTGTGTGTGTGCAGTTTGCCTGGGATATATTTAGAAAGTCCCAGCCTCATCCATCAATCAGACACATGGAGATTTGCCTTTTTTTCTCTCGCTGTTCCTCTCTGTCGCTCTGGCAGTGAGGTGAGAAAAACAAACTCATAAAATGGCCAACATTGTGTGTGTGTGTGTGTGTGTGTGTGTGTGAGATTCCTAAATCACCTGGTTTGTTTATGTTTAGAGTTAAATCCAGCTAATTGTGAGTATTCATACTTGTATGAGTAAAAATGCTCCCAACATCAGATACCACGTCACACCGTGTGTGTACGTTGTAGCACTAATGAACAGACACGACTTGACAACTGATTTAAACAGAGTGAATCAATGAAATGGTCGATCCTGATTGGTTAATACTAAGTAGATTAATACTCATTTCAGTATGAGCATCAGTGTCGGGATTGTACTCGGTTTTAAAAAATTGTTTGGTTAACTATCGCTAGTTAAATTAATATGTATTTCACTGTCCGGTAAACTACTACAACAACCTGGGAAGATCTCTACAACTTTACACTTTCAAAAAATACCAGGATACTAACACTAGCTAACTTCAGCTAGCTAGCTAACTCACATTTACTGAACCACCGGAGTGGTAGTCCTGTGGTGTCCTGTCAGGTCGTGTAAGGTTAAGATG
Organism: Pangasius elongatus; assembly: GCA_033441825.1. NCBI lineage: Eukaryota > Metazoa > Chordata > Actinopteri > Siluriformes > Pangasiidae > Pangasius > Pangasius elongatus. The sequence continues at coordinate 23,519,473 of JAKKZN010000008.1, read as the reverse complement.
TCTAAATAAATGCTAAATAAATGTCTCTTTACAGAAGATGTTACTATATCAATAATAACACACATTTTTTAATCAGTTTATGTGATGCGTCCACCATATTGAGAGATGTTACTATAGAAACGAAAGCGTAAGGGAACAAGCGCATTAAGATAAACTTGTGAAAATTTATCAACACCTCTCAACCAATCAGTATCGAGTATTCACCAGCACTGTGGTATAAAATATTTAATTAAGCTAATTTAATCTACTGCCTGCATTGTTTGATGTACAGCTACTATGGACAAGTACCTGATTTCGACAAGCTGCATTGTTCGTATCTGTCAGTGTGACTTTGTGTAGCGTGTTTTTGATTATTACGACTGCATGAGGAATGACCATGTGACTTACTCTGCTGGCATCGCCAAATAGCGAGCCACTGTGAAAGCACCACACAGAACACTGCAGGCAATATTGTGGAATGTCGTGAAGACATGAAGAACGTCCCAAATGGTCGCTTTTACACCTTGGTGACCTGTAAGGAAGGACACACTGTAAGTCTACACCTCAATGTCAACAAAATGTGAAACTGTCCATCGAGCGAGAGGTTAAATCTATTAAAAAAATCACATGAGGCTACTTTAAGGGACATAAAATATGCCCTGAGACATGTACAGCACCGAGATCAGCACCGTGTGTGTGTGTGTGTGTGTGTGTGTGTGTGTGGAGGGGGTTCAGTCCTATCTGTGCCAGCAGATGTGAAAAGCAAAGCAGGATGTGACTGATTGCTGTGTGCTGCTCTGTGTGTATGTGTGTGTGTGTGTGTGTGTACTTTCATGCTAGGACCCCACCTCCATTATCCCCTCCTCCTTCATCATGCCAATGCCACACACACACACACGCAAGGAAAAAAAGCTCTGGGAAAACGCATTGGCAAACACAAGGCTGAAATTCACACACACAAGTTTGTGACAGAGAGAGAGAGAGAGAGAGAGAGAGAGAGAGAGAGAGAATCCGCCATATACAGTGGGTTCTTTGTGTAATGCAGGAAAACAGTATCCAAACAGCTCCTTTTAATCTGTGTGTGTGTGTGTGTGTGTGTGTGTGTGTGTGTGTGTGTGTGTGTGTGTGTGTGTGTGTGTGTGTGTGTATGTGTGTATGTGTGTGTGTGTGTGTGAGAGAGAGAGAGAGAGAGAGATAAGATACAAAAACATTAGACTATTATTATAATCACTGCACATACAGTACCATGTACTACTCATCAATACAATACAAACCACTTAACATTTGTACTGGTTTAATTAAAACACCCAAAACAAAGTGTGTGTGTGTGTGTGTGTGTGTGTGTGTGTGTGTGTGTGTGTGTTGCGCAAGAGACGGAATAAATGAATTCATTTGGATTGTCAAAAATCTTTGCAGGTAAAAACAGCCACTGTTGGATAATTATTTTCAGATTGCTACTTTTGGCTGCTGTTAAATACATCTCTCAGTATTTCAAACTAAAAAAGTGGACAAAATGCAGGCTAATGTACTTGCAGTTAGCTAGCTAGTTGGCTAAATTGCTAAATAGATAAAGTTGGTGCAGTTAAGGTGTTTGGGATGGCAGGAGGACACGGTCGCTTTTACTAAATTGCATTAAGACTAATTCGTCCATTTATTCATCTTTTGTAACTGTTTTCTCCTGGTCAGGGTGGCGGTGGATCCCGGGAACACTTGGTGTGAAGCGGGAATATGACCTGGATAGGACATCCATTCACACTCTCATTCACACCTAAGGCACAGTTTAAAGAAACTAATCCATCAGCCTGCTGAGGAACCATGCCGCCATTTCAACTGTCTCATTTACACCAGGATCTAAGAATACACATAGTGTTTTTTTATTCAGCATTTTGAACACATAGAAAAGTTCCTACGTCATCTGAGCAGTTGAAAAAAAATAAATAAAATGAGTATTATTCTCATCATAATAGTTTAAAATGATATTAACTGTGGAAAAAAATTTCATTAATGTATTCAATAATTCACTGCAGTTATATACAGCTTTAGTGTTCTGTGTTAAAGTAAAAGTTAGAATAAGCAGATGTGATATCATACTGTACTGTTTCAGTCCTACTATACATAACAGAGTGTGTATCCGTGCATATATGCACACACACACACACACACACACACACACACACACACACACACACACACGCGCGCGCGCGCGCTTAAACAAAAGCTTTGAAGTGACCTGGCAATTTGTTAAAATTACTACAGAAAACTGCTGAACCATCAAAGAGCACAGGAAAGGGAGAGAGAGAGAGAGAGAGAGCGAGAGAGAGAGAGAGACGGAGAGAGGGGGAGTTGATTTAAGACAGAGACAGATTGTCAGAAGTAAACTAGAACCAAATACTGAAACCGGATTCCATCTTGCTTCCAGTTCTCTCTGTTCGCCAGAACTCACATGCTCCCGGCTTTTTCCTTTACAGTTTCTAGTCAGACCCATCTTCTAGTCTGTCTCTCACAGAGACACCGAACATAGAGGTCTCACTCCACCATCATGCCACCATCACGCCTCTATCACTCCACCATCATTCCACCATAACGCCACCATCACACCTCTATTACTCCACCATCATGCCACCATCACACCACCATCACGCCTCTATCACTGCATAATTCCACCATCACTCCACCATCACTCCACCATAACGCCACCATAACGCCACCATCACTCCACCATAACGCCACCATCACTCCACCATCACTCCACCATAACGCCACCATCACTCCACCATCACTCCACCATAACGCCACCATCACTCCACCATAACGCCACCATCACTCCACCATAACTCCACCATCATGCCACCATCTCTCCATCATCACGCTACCATCAGACCTCAAACACTTACTAGGATCTTGTAGTAATGAGATTTGTTGCAATAACAAGATTGTATTCTCCTAATAAAAAGATGTTTTCTTGTAGTAACAAAGTCTTGTATTAACGAGAGATATTTTTTTATCTTGTAGTAATGAGCTGTTTTCTTGTAATAACAAGTTATTTTCTTGTAGTAACAAGATGTTCTTCTAATGACAATATGTTTTCCCATAATAACCAGATATTTTCTTGTAGGAACAAGATCTTGTAGTACCGAAATGTTTTCTCATAATAATGAGATGTTTTTTTGTTGTTGTAATAACGAGATGTTTTCGCATAATAACCAGATGCTGATGGGGATTTTATTCTTGTGAGGCAACAATGTGCTTCTGTAAGAAACACAGTTAAAAAAAAAAAAAGAAAACAAAACAAAAAGAAAAGAAAAGAAATTAAAAACGCCCTCACACCATACAGGTGAATTTGTTTACTTGCTATTTAGCTAGTCTAGCCTATCAGATGAGGGCATGGGGCGTTTTCAATTAGCAAACTCATGCAAGCCTGCTATTTTAATAAGAGCATTAAAGCATATTACACTATGTATTGTTATAGATTCTGGGTCACTGTTTTTTTTTAGGATACTATGCGGTTTCGGATGGAGCTGCAGTTCCTGTAGTGTGTAAGCAGGTTTGGAGGTTTGGAGTCCTCTAGCGGCTGCGGGTTTGAATTACAGTTAAATGTTCAGGTGCAGAAAGCAGTTAGTCACATTAAAGAGAAACACACACACACACACACACTCACACTCACACAGCTCTCCAGGTGTTGGAGGAGAACTCGGCGGATATTGTCAGACTGAGGTGGCTGATTTCAGTGGAGCTTGTGCTCAGTTCCTCGTTTGGATTGTATCCCTCTAATCGGAGCTGATTTCACCACTGGATATGAACAGAGTGCGTCGGAAATCAACCGAATTATTTTACCGGTTGGGATTTTCCTAATTAAAGGTAACACATAAACACAGTTACTTTTCAGTTAAATGTAACCACATGACTATTTTTTTTTTGTTTGTGTGTGTGTGTGTGTGGGACTAAATGGATATGAAGATAATGAGCGATTTGGCAACTTTGAACACAAACCAAAGATGTAAATGCACTAAATCAGAATACTTTCTGACTAACTATCAGAAAGTCTACTACTATCTACTATAAGTATCACTAACAGTCTGTTTATTATCATTTTTTCACTTTTACCACATAAAAAACTGATACTTCTACACAATCAGTGCGGTTTTGTTACTGTTAGTGCGATATACTTCTCCTATCTCACATACCCCCAAACTAAATATCGCGATGCTACCGCTGATATCGCTGTCTAACCAAAATAAACGAATAAACAAACAAATTCATGCATTAAATAACAACTTCTCAGTAGCTACTGAAAAATATCGATGCTGTGTTTCTAAAACTATAGTTTAATATTAACGTTATGTAAGAAAGATTTAAACAGGACATACAAAAAATTACAAAAGTGTAACACAAGTTTAACGTATATTTTGTAGAGACGCTTCAGAAAAAAAAACCGTTAACGACCGTTAAAATTAAAAATTTAAATACCCCCGAATTCCAGGCGCGTGCGTTCAAGTGAAGTAAACCGTCAACTTCAGTGAGCAAGTGAACGCTTTCTGTTCGTCAGCTGCTTGTTTTCAGTAAAAGTCTTGTAATGTATTGTTTCTTTGTTGTTGTTTTTTCAAAATATCATTTCTTTACAGAGGGAAGAGGAGGAGAGCGTTTCAGCATTCAGCTTGTGACTGAAATGGGATTTTCCTGTGGACTAGGACTGAATTTTTAGGCTTAATTACTTAGGATTTGTTAAAAATTAAAAATAATAATAATAATAATTTTCTTAAAAAAAAAATAATAAAGCCAACCCAAAAAGCCTCCTCAAAGACTTGCCCTGGGACATCTTATTTTTTTGTTTTTTTTTAAACTGTTTGGTCTTGTGGAAATGGTGGGCCATCTACACTTGCAGGCTATGGAGGAGAGTCTGAAGGGAAAGAGCCGTGAGGGGCTCCTCGACAGTCCTGACTCAGGGCTTCCACCGAGCCCAAGCCCACCCTTCTGTCCACTCTCACCTTCAACTGCAGAGCCTCGCACCCCCATCACCGCTGACCACCATGGAGGAATGTACTGGAGGAAGGAGGGCCGAGAAGGCAAACTGGTGAGTGGAGAAACGATCTCATACTGTCATAAATAAATAAACACAGATGTATTAACTCTTAAACCAATGCTGATCCTGATATAATAATAATAATAATAATAATAATAATTATTATTATTATTATTATTATTATTATTATTATAATAATAGCTCAATAATTAAATACATAAAAGACCCAATAAATTAAGTGTGAACCCCATTGACATTCATTCATCCATCTTCAGTAACCGGTCGCATCCATTGTTCCCGGGATAGACAGTGGATCCAGAGCCTATCCTGGGAACACTGGGTGCATGGTAGGGACACACCATGGATGAGACGCCAGTCTATCACAGAGTACCATGCACACTCACACAAACCTACCAGCATGTTTTTGGGAGGTGGAAAGAAAACTGGACCACCTTGAGGAAACCCACATGGACATGGGTAGAACATGCAAAACAGACAGTACCTTAGATCAGGAACAAACCTGAGACCCTAGAGCTGTGAAGTGACGAAGCTACCCACTGTACCACTGGGTCACCCACCCCTGCTACTCTAATACATGTATTGCTTCTTTAGGGGGTCAGTCGGTGCATGTTTACTTATGGCAGTAAATAAAGATGTCAGTAGTAAAGAGTCAGGAAAACAGCATTCTTAACATGTCTACACCACTGTACACTGATTGTACATACATATATAGATCATATTTATAATACCCACTGCACCTCCTGTACATAAGTCATCCATTCCCCTGTACATATCACCCTCATAGCTGTATATATCCTTATTTGTAATTTAGTGTAAATATGCCACTTATGCACTTCTGGTTAGATGCTAGCTGCATTTCATTGGTTTAGTAGATGTATTTTAAACAATGACAAAGTGTAATCTAATCTAATCTAATCTAATCTAATCAAATGCCCCAAACACCCAGAAAAGGATAAAAAGATTTCAAATTATTCATGGAGGACATTACACATACACAAAGGAACGACCAAATTGTGTAAGAAACATTAAATATCTCTACTTATTTGAAATTTCACTCATGTTTGTTTAGTGTTTTTCACATACATGTTTGATCTCATCATGTTGGTTAATGAAGGAAGCACTAAAATGAAACACTGTGCAGTGTTAAGGTAAAATGATGAGAAATAGGAAACACTTTTTACCCAATTTTCTGCCAAATTGGTCATTTTTGCCAATTCCCATCCATTAGCTAGCTTTCCCCATCACACGACAGCTTCCTACTTGACACACGAAGCCACTACATCTTCTCAAACTGCTGCAATCGGAGCAAAGTGCTATCTGCCTTCTTACGCATAAACGAGCTCAGAGATGCACACGATTGGCTGGTGTCGCTCTGATTGACAGGGGAGGGAGAAGTAACAACATCCCTCCCACTCAGAGAGCACCACCAGTTTTGTGCTCTTGGACACCCGGCCACAGATGGCTGTTGAATCAAATGTGGAAAACCTCAAAATGTTTCAGAGATGCTGATTGGCTGAATTTGTGAACCAGATCCAAACTTTGTAGGCAGCCTGGTATAATAAGTGAGAAGCCATTATAACGAACAGCGCACAGTCTGAATATATTCATTCAGATTTTCCCCTCATCCTTTCTTCATCATTCTGTGTTGATACTTAAGCTTCCTGGTATTCACTCACACTTCTACCCAACCTCAGACGTATTTTTGAGACCCATGGGTCTCAGTTTGCTTGGCTTTCAGCTTGATGTCATTTGCAATAATAAGGAATGAACTCTATTCCTTAGTCTTTCCTAGTCACGTTGAGGAGTAGTCACCGAGTCCACATACAGTGGAACAGTCAGACATACGGCCAACTCTTTACTGCAAACTGAGAAGTTCAGCATTTAAGCTTTGGCAAATATTTTGAGCACCGTCAAACTCCCCATCTAGATGATTGCTGAGTTTAGTCCTTGTATCTAAAACATTCCCCGCAGCCTCAAAGTGCTTCCTGAGCACATGCCATTCTTAACTATTGTACATTCATGCAACCGGAGCTCCTGCAAACAGTAAGAGACCTCAACAGCCGCTGTTAAAACCGTCTTCATGAGGATCAGATTTTGTGATCAAAATGTGATTCGAGAAGATGGAAAAGAAACCGGAGCTGTGACTCATACTCCTGGAGACATTTAAACGTTAGAAAGAAAGATAAGATCGCAGGAGTGGAGAATTGAACTGCACTGAAATGTAGAGATATTATCTGTTATAAAATATTACAATATGCTGCAATATTCAACACACCCAGCAATGTTGTAAACACTCTGTTCATGGGTGTTGCACATGCAGCTCTGACTGAAGCCTTTTTTTAAAGTCACGTACAATCATGAGGTCATAAAAAGGTTAGGCGGTCATAACGATAAGAAACAAAGATTTGATATCAGCAGAGAAGAGAAATGTGTTTATTACAAGGCCACGGACGAGAAGTAAACAGAAAGAGAAAGATTGTTTGCTTGTGTGTTTGTGTCAGCAGGTTGACCTTGTCTTAGGTTAACCCGAGGGCCCTTTTCTCTCTGTCACTTCTTTCTTCTGTTCACCCTTTACATTGTGTATGCATATGCTTTCTGGACTGCAAAGCAACATGCGCACGCACACGCACACACACACACAAACACACACTCGTACCCTTTATTAGTGTTGCTCGACTGCTCACGTTACAGTGTGTGAGGGCACGCGCTGATCGGCGTTCCCTCAGCTCTTATTTCTGCCTCTGAAAAGGTTACGCAGTCCTGAGCTAAGAGACCCCAGGAGCCATTCACAACTAATCCTGGACCTCTTTACCTCCCTTAAATCACCTGGCTTAATCATTACACAAGAATCTCCATCTTTAAATTTATCTACCAGAAAAACACAGAGCGAGCTGAGAACTCTCAGAGGGGTGTGGTCTAATATTCTAATGAGCCTGTTTCATTGGTGGTGCTGGGGTTTGAACTCACAACCTTCTGATCCATAGCTTTAACAACAGGGCCACCACTTTACAACCCAACCCCATTACAAAGTAGGCAGTTTATGGCATTGCACAGATTGAAGAGAATGTTCAAGCAGGAAAACTGGTAAACTATCTCACAAAGCACCACCCGAGACAACACTATGGCTAATCTTTGGTGAGGGTTACTTGTAGACACTGCAAAAAGTCAGTAATTGTTTATTTGCACAGCATGTTGGGCATCCACAAGTTAGAAAGCAATCACATTTTCTTTACGACTTTAAGATTTTAACAAGTCCTGGATGACTGAAAACCCGTGCAGTCATCGACCCTGTTGTGAATGGTGTTAGCTTGCTTTTGTGTCTATATGCAGGCGTTTAGTCCTGTAGAAAATGAGTACATTTTTCCACATGCATGCTTGCACTTGCCTAAAGATTAAGCTTCTAACGGCTTGTGCAGAAAGCAAACACAACACCAGGAGCTTAACGTTTGTGTTCGGTTGACTGCTTAGCAGTGCCTGCTGCTGCATGTTTAGATTTTATAACAATACAAATGATTTTAAAATTCCCAATTTGGCTTCTTTTCATCTGAGCAAACCGGATGGAAATGGAGCTCTAAAAGCTCTTTCCATACCACTAACAGCGGGTGTGTGTGTGTGAGAGCACAGGTGAGTGTAGATAAAAGACATTGGAAATGAGACAGCCAATAGCGTCATCATTTTGGTTCAGATTTACGCACAGCATTAGGAAAACAACACTTGTTTTTTTCCCTTAACATTAGTTCAGGTAGTTATATTGTTACGATTCGGTCATCTTGCATGGTTCGACACAGTGCATGTACGGACAGTTACCTCACTCCTGTCAAAATGCATTTCCACCTTTTTTCCCCCCCCATGAAGTGCCTTACGCCAGTGATTCTCATCCCTTTTGTATCTGATTGTGACTCCCCAAAAATGTCACACTGTTGTCCTGCCTGACTGTAAATCATACTACAGCAACCTCAGTTTCTCTGTATTAATGTAATATGTGAAATATGTAACATTTTTAGACTAGGTTCTGTTGCCGCTATTTTGTACCCTTGTGTAAAGAAAACACAAGGGTTCTGTTTCTTTTCTGTGCTGTATGTGCAGTACTATTTCAGCTACACAACACACAAATCAGAATCCTGCCTTCTCCGGACACGTTTTGGCCTATAAAACTGGCTCAGCACTTTCACATTGCGGTTTGTGGAGAGATCTCTGAAATACTCCTCCCTGAGATACTGTTTATTAGGATCAAGTAAACTCGAAGAGAAAACAGAAACGCACAAAGGCATCGTTGTTTGCTGTGCTTGGCATTTTCCAGCTAAGCAGGACAACGTGCACATGCCTGCTTCGTGAAGGCTTTATTTTATTTTAGTATTTCTCTCTCTCTCTCTCTCTCTCTCTCTCTCTCTCTCTCACATGGCCGCAGGTCTATTTTGGAGTTGTTTGCTTATGCCAGCCAAGAACAATCTCCCTGGTCTATTTTTGAGCAGTGGAGCTACCAGGGGCTGTTGCAGCCTGTTGCATAATTGGACTTTCTCCCCGCTGCGTGTGTTTGGGAGAGTTAATAAACAGCAGAGACTGTCATTGAGTTGACTTTGTGCTTGTGCACCAGAGGAGAAAGGAGAGCTGCTGCTGCTGCTCTTTCTGCTGCAGCTGCCGCGGTACAAATCTTACAAAGTACAATGCCTTATAATTACTTTTGATTGCAGCCTTATTTCTGTTGTAGTATAGCATTAACTTTTATGTTCTGGGCAGGTTTCACTACCTTTTAAACACAACCAACCACACAGTTTATAATTAGAGGTGTGCACTGCTGGCCTCCTGTAAAACCTCCAACAAGGAAAGCTTCCAGCACACATGAATCACTCAGAGTTCAGGAACTGCTCCATTTTCCTTATCAAAGTTCGACTATTCTATCACAAACAAGTAACAATGTGATTTTATAGTTCAAGAATACCTTATTTAACATCACCCAAAACTATTTCTGCACTGTCTCAAGAAACATGACGCACCTTTGCAAAAGTTCTGATTTTTAGGATTAAAAACTAGACAGACAGTTGTGATTCTGTGTTTTTCACTTATCTGGAGTATATCTAGGGAACTGGGGCATCTAGAAATCCAGATGCATGTAAATGCAAACTAGAAACACCCCCAAACCTACATTATCATGGTAAACTGGTGTTGCACTTTTTTCATTTGCATACTGGAACCTGATAGGCTCTTACATTTTATGATGCAACAACTATCACAAGTCAACACTCATTTTCGAATGAGTTTCAGCCCCTCATGCTTATGATCATTTTCATACCCTGTACACTCAAATGACTCCTCTGAACCTACACTATATGGTCAAAAGTTTGTGACCATCACACCCATATTGTGCTTGTTGAACATCCCATTCCAGATTTAGTTCTCCTTTGTTGTACTAATAAGCTTGGCTTTTCTGGGAAGGATTTCCACTAGATCTTGGAGCGTAGCTGTGGGGATCTGTGTGAGGAGGCCTGGAGAGCAGTCGGCGTTAAGGTTCATCCCAAAGGAGTTCAGTGGTGCTGAGGATCTGTGAGATCTGTGCAGGACACTCGAGTTCTTCCACTCCAACCTTAACATACCACGTCTTCATGGAGCTGGCTTTGTGCACAGGGGCATTGTCATGCTGGAACAGGTTTGGGCCTCTTGGTTCCAGTGAAGGCCAGGTCGTCATTGTAAACGAGAACTGGTTCTCAATTGACTTACCTGGTTAAATAAAGGCTATTATAAGGCAAAATGTAATGCTTCAGCATACAAAGACATTCTAGACAATTGTGCGGAAGAACCACATATGGGTGTGACGGTCAGGTGTCCACAAACCTTTGGCCATAAAGTGTATTCCATTACTTTTATTATTTTATAAAGTTCACAGTGACGACAAATCAGTTTATCATTCTGAGAAATCCTCATATAAAACAAAATCAGACAGTATGTGTATAATTCATATGATAACGTGTTCACAAACGTCTTTGCTGACTTATTAAGGAACTCTCCTCTTTGTCCCTACTGCTTTAAGAAGAACATCCACACACCACACTGTAATAGTATGTGACTCTTTGTTTTAATACATGTGCAATTCATTTATACAGCCACGATTATCAGGAAAGATTCCTTAAGCAGCACAAAGCCAAGCACACACACACTAATCTCCAATGAGACTCTTTCTCTGATGTGTGTATGTGTGTGTGTTAGGGCTGCCATTGTGGAAAGGCTCTAATCTAAAATCCACTGCAGCAGAGATAGCAAACAGATGTGGCAAACCCACAGTAACTTAACTCAATCATTGATCTGCCATGCACGACGTGGGCTCGGTTTGCGTGACCCTTTCACAAAGAGAGCCATTGATTTAGAGCCTTAGTCATTTCCATTCATTTTGTCAGTCGAGAGCACAAAGGGTGTTTAGGAAAGATGTAGACCATTACCTTTGAGAAAGGAAGTGTAGAGCATGACATGGTGATAACGTTTATGAATGGAGTATGTAGAGAAAATATGTACATCAATAAGAGACATCACTATCCGCAAACATCTCTGAGCTCGTCTTGTATTTCATCCGTTTCAATGGCAGGCAAACAATTTGTACAAGACACAAATACGTGAATTTTACTGCACGAATACAAAAAGATCCCATATATTGATTTAGTCACCCAAAATTTATAGAGGAACGCCTCAAAATTGATCCACAAATGATGATTCAACACTTCAACGTTTAAAAATGATGGCAACAATGCATGATGAATTGCAATTGACTTTGTACTTATAAATGTGATCAAAAAAGTATGTATTCATAAGCATAAACAAAGGCCTTCAGACACTATATATATATATGTGTGTAAAGGTTACATATAAACGTTTATATATAGGTCAAGTTATGGATATAAATGCTGCAAAAAAAAAAAGGAAATGTCATTATGGAAGACATTGCCATTGGTTGGGAAGATTTCATAAAACAAGTAGCAAGGTGAAGGAGCAGGGACAACATTGTTAAAAAACACATTTGAATGGAAAAGGCTACAAAGCAAAGACCTTAAACATGCCTGCCAGTACAACTGGTTCGATAATATGCAGAAAGTTAGTTCATGGAACTAATTGCCCCACTCAAGATTTCACAAAACACTCTCAGATTAATGATAAGGAATGTAAAAGAGAAGCCAGCAGTCAGTCGAAAAGAGTTGCAGGATGAGCTGAAAGCAGCAGGAACAACCAGAGAACAATA
>JAKKZN010000008.1:23474252-23493414 GCA_033441825.1 Pangasius elongatus | reverse complement strand
GCGGCAGCACAACTTATAAAATCATGCAGATACAGGTCAAGAGCTTCAGGTAGTATTTACTGAATGTGCAGCTGTGCCTAATAAAGTGGACGGCGAGGGTGTAAAATATATGGGTTTGTAGTCAGAGTGTCATTACCTGCAGATGACGGTCGGTCCTCCCACACCCGGTTGGTGAGAGGTGTGCGGCGGTTGCAGTCTCCCTCGGAGTGGACGGAGGACACAGAGGACGGTCTCTCTCCCCCCGACAGTCCCGGACCAGGAGACTTTGTCTTGCGACCATTGGAGCGCCCGCTGCTCTTTGATTTACCTACAACACACACACACGCGCACACACACACGCGCTACTTAAAACCTTTTCGACAGACGACACGATGACCAGGACAGCTTCGCTCGCCTACATCTACCTATGGCAAAATCACCAGTTTAGAGTCGCGTGTTCACCTCAGAAGTTCGGCTCACTAACACCATACACACGCAAAGAGTTTAATAAAGTAGCAGAAGACGTCCATTTTAAAAAAGATGCAGATTTCATCGGAAATATATTTACAGTAGTATAATAAACTGTGGCTCATTAAAAACGGAGAAAGAAAGCGATTGATTCAGTGATGACAGACTACTTCATGCTACGAGAAATAAAGTCGTGACCGAGTCATGACTGAGTGTGTGTTGGTATCAGTGTATCTCTGTGTGTGTGTGTGTGTGTGTGTGTGTGTGTGTGTGTGTGTGTGTGTGTGTTGTCTGGATCCATACCAGGCAGTGAGTAGGGATCTTCAGTGCGTGGGTCAGAGGCAGAAGCAGGGGGTCCGGAGTTGGAGGGCGAGCGCTCGTCCGCCTGTTCGTCATATTTTCCCATCAGAGCTTTGCGGATGATGGCCTCCAGGCCAATGGTGTTCCCACTGGAGTCTGGAGGAGGCTGGCTGCGCATGGTCACCGGCCCTAAGACACACACACACACACACACACAGTAGTGTTACAAGATGTATCAAAGTGTTTCTGATGTTCTAATTTCAAATGATGCATAAATAAATAAATAAATACACTCATTTGACACTAATCGAATTGGCAGAGGCTCGCAAAATGAAAAACTGATGAAATTATCACTTCGCTCATAACATCAGGTCTCCCTGTGGATAAGCATCTTGTTCAGCAAGTAAAATTAAAACTCCACAGCATTCTCATTCGCGTGAATGTATGCTTAAGAGTAAAGGAATAAAACACTACGTGGACGTGCTGTTATAGGAAAACAATCAACGACAGGGCGGTGAGAACGCAGCGTGACGCAGCGCGTTTCATTTGCCTTACACCACAATTACAAATTTTCATTCATTAAAGAACGACACATCATACTTTTATTCTTTCATGTTGTGGAACAAGTCAGTTCCTGCTTGTTACGTAACCGAGAAACTGGGAAGCTTAAAGCTCACGCTGACAACGGAGACTCCTTCCATAAAAGGTAAACATCTCCTTAATAACAACAACAGCAGTGTGTATTATTAGCCTTAGCTCACCTTACCATCTGCTATACACCCCTGTGAATTAGCCGCTGCTATAGAAACGATGATGTATTAAAACAAGCGCATTAATATAAACAGCATCTGACCAATCAGATTTGAGAACTGAACCGTGCTGTAGTATAAGGGAAAAAAATATATATATATATATATGATGTATAAAGACGATTTCACAATACACACTGTACTATTTGAGTTAAGAAGCAACGTACAGCAACGTGCATCTTTATAAAACTTCAGCAGACATTTTCTTTCTCTCTGAAGTGACTATTAGCTGTTTTATTGGTATTATTTGATCATCTGTGTTAAAGGTTACCTCCAGTAGCAGAGGCAGGCATGTTGAAGATCTCTGTCCCGGGCTGTCCCGAGTCTGGATGAGAAAATGGATGAGAATTGAGTCTATATGCAAAAAATAAATAAACAAATAAAACCCTGTGTGCTACAAACTCACTGAAGTCATTCTCGTTGCCCACAACCATCTTCTTAATCATCTCCTTCTTGCTCTTGACGATGGCGGAGTTGTTCTCGGTGAGTTTGCTGAAGAACGCAGGTGGCTGGGAACTGCTGGAGGGAGAGCGAGAACCCATCCTGACACAGACGGCAGGAGCGGAGGAGTAAACAGTTAAGTGGTGTGTAACAGTAGAGAAGTATGTCTTCACTTCTGTGTGTGTGTGTGTGTGTGTGTGTGTGTGTGTGTGTGTGATATTAGACGTCTATACCCTTGCTCGGCTTGCTCGCTGGGACACGCTGCTGCCTGGGACTCGGGCTCGGACACGCCCCCTGGTGGAGAGACTGGCTCAATGCACTCAGCAGGCAGACTCACTGGGGACACTTTACTCTGAGGAGGAGACCTGTGAGCATATGAAGACCAGCTCAGCTTGACGTAAACATTCACAATCTGCTCTCCTATCCTATTATTAGCACAGCCTAACTGTGCTGGGTTTAAATACAAAGACAAGCTTACATCGTATAAGATATCTTTGAGCTACACTGTACCTATTATTATTTTTTTTAGTTTCGTCACACACAGGCGTACACATCCATACCTGTCTCTCAGCCTGTCGCTGTTGGAGCCCTCGGGGGTAAAGCGGCTGCTCACGCTCGGCTCCGAGGGCGTCTGGGGGGCACTTGGGGGTCGAGTGAGGTCCAACACAGGTGAATTGTGGTAGCTAAACACAGACTGGCCTCCTGCCTGCCCCTGCTGTGACTGGCGCATGTAATCTTTCTTAATCACCTCCTGAAACAGGACAGGTAGCGAGATTGGATAGAAATCACAAAATGTCTGCTTCACCCCGGAACACCGCGTGCATACGCAAGCCATGTGCATAGAAGTCTTACGCTGATGTGCTGGGCGAGGGTCACCACCCTCTGGGAGCTTTTAACGGCAGGGGATGAAGTCTGCTGGCTGGGAGACAGTCTCTCCTCTGGAATAAAAAACACACTGTGCTGCTCTAGAGCCTTCTGCTGAGCTGCAGGGGTGAAAAAAATCAAAAATAAAAACATCACACACACACACACACATCTAGAGGTTAACACAAAAGCAGCACAGTCTCTAACAGTACTCACTAACTCAATAATATATTTTTAATCCAATTTCACATGCTTGACATCAGGCATATTCACTGATTTTAATTACATCAGAAATGTTTTCATGCACAAAAACAAATACAGAGTTATTAATTACTGCTTTCAGATATCAGTACTAAAGGCAGCAGATGACGTGCATGCCCAAATAGCCCTCTGAGTGTGCGTGCGTGTGTGTGTGTGCGCGCGCATGTGTGTGTACATGATTCCCCTCTCTTTGAAATCTTATCTTTTCATGCCTGACCCCACAGCACTGTTTTTTTTTATCCCCTCTCGCTTTTAAATCCTCCCACACACAGCTATCCAAACGCTGCAAGAGCATTCCCTCAAGAGCCGAGAAATTCAGAGCCTCAGAATCAAACATGAAGGCAGTGTCAGTGTTGCTCGGAAGAAAAGAACTGGAAATAACAGATAAAAGAACATGCAACACAGATTATGAACAGACTCGAACCGGCATGAACTTTTTGTGCTGTAACGCTGGTCTCACCGAGTGCACGGAGCTCGTGGTCCTTGTTCTGAGTCTTATCCCTGTTCATGATGCCACTGTCGGTAGCCATTATGGGAAGACCACGGCCTGCTGTGAGCCCCACGTGGCCACCGGGGGCCTGGGCGAAGGCTGAGGGGTAAACTCCGCCCCCGCTCGGGCTGGACATCTTGGATTCGGACTTGGGCTCCTGGTGTTTGGGCAGAACTCCGCGACTCTGGGCCTTACTCAGCTCCCGGCTCAGCTCTTTGACCCCGCTCGAGTCTGGGTAGACCTCGCTGGCTCTCTGGAGGTGCCCGCTGTAGTTTGGGTAACGTGAAGAACTCTGTGGCACAGACCTGGACAGGACGGTGAAACACGAATATTAGGACCGCTTAGTGGTGCCAGATGATAAACAGCATTAATGAGAGCAGCGAGAGGTGCGTGTGCTGTACTGCTGATGTGTTACTGTGAGACCAAACTGTGTAGGTTATTTTTTTGTGAATAGGCGAGCGATGGTGTAGACAGACACAGACAGTTCAATATATAAACTGACACATATAAGATGATCGGGCGAGCAAGAGGTATACGGATAGTCAGATAGATGTGTCTGTCTGACCTCAGTACAGACGGGCTGCTGTGCTCTGAACTCTGCAGGTTTTTCGAGCTGGTGTTGTGGAGGACAGTGGGTCTGTGCTGGAGGCTCTCCTGGGGCCGAGGGCTCATCGGGGACGCCTGGTGGCTGTAAGGCAGGGAAGGAGGGCGCGAGCTGGAGCTGCTGCCCCCAGTCTGCTCTGCTGCTCCTGCAGAGAGCGAGGAACAGACACAGGAAGTCAGGCGTACTATTACACACAGAGATCAATGCCAAAGACATACAAACATAACAAACTACACGCCGCATCACAGGCGCAGAGAGTCTGACTATATCCGATATCACTGAAAATTATTCTATACATTTGTCAAAGTTTCTACTTTTCTGTTTCTTGTTTCACTTTCCACTAAAATCTACACAACAGGCAAACGAGCGTGTGCGAGTCATTGTACCGGGTCTCCAGATGGGGGCGTGCTCCACGTTGCCATGGCCGAGAGACTTCTCCCTCTCTCTGTCGCGATCCCGCTCTCTCTCCCTCTCTCGCTCCCTCTCTCTATCCCGCTCTCGTTCTCTTTCTCTCTCCCGCTCCCTCTCTCGGTCTCTTTCTCGGTCTCGCTCTCTCTCCCGGTCTCTCTCGCGCTCTCTTTCGCGTTCGCGCTCTCTCTCGCGCTCTCTCTCGGACGACGTCGGCGTGCCCTGGAGTTTGCTTATGTGTGAGCTTCCGACTAGAGGAGAGAATAAACGAACAAAGATTTGTTAAACGTGCAGCACCTGCAATGCCGTGCATGTTATACTGAATGCTGAGTGTTTATCAGCTTGGGTGTGTGCGTGTGTGTGTGCGTACCTGGTGAGATCGGTGAGGTGGTGTACGCACGGCTGGGGAAAGTGGTTGGAGTTCCGGGGAGGTAGTTGATGCGGTCCATTGGTGATGCAGACGCTCCTGAAGGAAGTGAGTTTCAGGAAGTCAGGAGATGATGACATGTCATACTTTTTATCTATTTATAGTTACTCTTAAAGTTGTGGTAAGTGTAGGTGAGAAGCTGGTGTGTGTGTGTGTGTGTGTGTGTACCTCGTGCTGTAGGTGAGTACGGTAAAGTGAGCGGTGGGTCTCGGGGCCCTCTCAGTAGATCTGATCTCTGTGTCATAGCTGCTGCAGGCCACTGGTGCATCTGCTGTGAGGTGATGTAATCGGTGAAGAGCGTGTGTCTGTTCTCGAGGGCCGCCGTGTCAGGGAAGCCTCGGATTAGATAAGGGGGATAGGGGTGGGGGTAACCAGGGGCGGGAGCCAGGTGTCGAGGCAGGTAATAAGCAGCTGAGGATGGCAGACACAGCCTATTATTACTAACTGTAATAGTATTACCCAAGCAACTGTAAGGTGATAAACGTCTGAAACGTCAAGGCTGAAAGCTCACGTGTTGACCTACCTGGATCTATAGGGATGCCCCGGGGCAGGGTGGCAGGGTCGAACGGCAGCGGTATCTGCCCTCGGTAAATATCGGCTCCCAGACCCTGCAGCAGCCTCTCATAGGAGGCCAGAGAGGCAGCGTGATCCCCGACTACAGGCAGCGGAGACTTGGTAGAGCTCATTTCCCGAGGAGTCGGAGTGGACTTCCTCTCCTGCTGAGGGACCTTCGCAGAGCCTGAGAGCGAGACATTAATTCACTATACGTGCTCAATACATTTTTTATACAAAAGTTGAAATTTAAAAAAAGCAGAAGACTATAAAATAAGGATTTTTTTTTTGTTTCCATTTCACGGCTCTAACAGGGAGTCTCTGCACATGTAGGGCGCCGTGTACCTTCGTGGGGCCGCTGCGGCGTGTCTCTGCTGGTCAGCGGGGATCCTCGGTGTGAAGGCGCCCCATACCCCGCTCTCTTGTGCTCGTCGTAGCCCACCGGGCTGTGGTGACTTTTGCCCGCCTGTTCTGCCCCCAGCGCCAGGGAGCTTGAGGTGCTGACCACGGCGCTGGGCCGAGATTTAGGGCCCGGCTCGTCGTAGTGGCCCCTCTCCAAATGAGGTGGGAGACCAGAGTACGGCCGAGGAGAGCTGGATATGATGGAGCGCACGTCGTGGCGTTTAGACGAACCCGTGGGCTCCAGTTTCAGAGGCGTGCCCTGTGAATAAATCATTCACCCAATACTCAACACTCAAATAATGTAGTTCTGCATAACTTCGGAAAGAACAGGTACAAACAGATCCAGATCCAGATCCAGAGTGTTTCAGGTTAATCACATTCTGATACAGATTCTCCCAATCAGATCATTATTACTGTAAAAACGTTCTGTAACCGAGTTACCTGTGTGATGGAGCCCTCTTTAGGTGCTTTGCTCATCATCACACCCTCCGGTGGGATGAGGTGGATGGAGCGTCCGCCCTCTTTAACCGTGGGCACTAGGCTGTCGTGGGGGCGGCCCTTAATAGCGTCAGGGCCGCGGGGAGATGGAGAGCTCTCGCGCTTCAGCAGCTTCGGCTCTCGTCGCGAATACTCTTCCTGGGACTCTACGTGACGTGGGATACCTGAGAGAGAGAGAGAGAGAGAGAGAGAGAGAGAGAGAGAGAGAGAGAGTTAGAAGGCACCTAAACGTCCCTCCTAACCACGGAGTGTTGGGAGGAAATGAGACATTTTCTGAAACGTAAATAAATAAATAAATCGAAACGTAGTAGAGCAAAGCTGAAAAGGCTGCTGATGTATTTGCCACAAAAGCTCTACTAATTACAAATCTGCTGCTCCTGTGACCAGCCCTAAATTGATTATTTTCCTATAACAGCACATTGCGAAGCATTTATTGCTCTCGTACCCCAGCAATTTCCCAACGATTACAATTTATGCTTCATTAATGAACAACTAGTCAGTGGTTCTCTCAGCAGGATCTCTTTTTTTCCTCTCTGACATTAAAAGCATGCAGTACTGACACCTACACCGACACTCCTTCCAAGAACGCTATATAAACGCCGTTCGCCATGAGTGCGTATACAAGCAGCGCTCACCCTGTGAGATAGAGCCGCGGATATGCTGAGGACGAGGACTCTCTCTCTCCTGAGGCATTGCTCTACCCATCAAACCTATGACAGAGGGGTACAGGAAGATATTTGAAAATAAATGTGGAAAGAAACAAAGAGACAAAAATGGCTCGTGTGTGTGTGTGTGTGTGTGTGTGACCGATCATCTGCACGGACCCTCAGCAGTGGACAGAGAGTCCCGTATCGGCAGCACTCGAGAGATGCCCCCGCCTTCCATGACGTTGTAAGGCCGTTTCAGCCCTAACACCTCTCCCCTGCCTTCGTCCTTTGGGTGCGGAGTGCCTATAGACAGCAGAAATGTAAACGTTTACAAGTGGGTGTCAAATGTGTAGAATACCTGATGGCGAGAACGTGTGCATGTGTGTGTGTGTGTGTGTGAGAGATCATACTTACGTTCATAGGAGAGGATGTGTCCGCTGATGCCCTCATACAGAACGTGTCCCTTGGCTTGGCTTTCGTCTCTGGATCTGTCCCTGCTGGGGCTGTCCTCGGCGATAAGACGAGTAATGGTACCCTTATACAGCACGTCTGCCGGGGTGCCCTGTCTCACACACACACACACACACACACACACACACACACACACACACACACACACGCACACACACGCACAAATAGTGCTGTTAGTTCCAGTGACATGAGACTAGCTCTCAGCATACTACACTAACAGCAGCATATAGAAAACAGCATGGCCTTTACTGAATGTGTGTGTGTGTGTGTGTGAGAGAGAGAGACAGGGCACCCTGTCCCTGCGATTCTGCTGAACATTTGTTGGCTAGTGCTGCATTTTCGTTGTTCCTGTGAGTAGTTAGTTGTTGCTAGCAGAGTTACAATGCAGTTATTATTAACAATAATAATAAAAAAAGCTAAAAAAAAGCCTTTCATGGTGGATTTGGATTCTGGGCCACGTGTTAAGTTGCTTTGTGTCAAAAAAAAAAAAAAAAAAAAAAAAGATGAATACGGTCACACACTTTTCAGACACATGATCTAGGCTGAGGTATAGACAACCACACACACACACACACACACACACACACACACACACACACCTCTGACTCATTTCAAACCCAAATTACTTTGAGTGTTTATGTGTGTGTACAGGTGTTTCTGTGTGTTTACGCGTTCAGGTCTATGCGTGTGTGTGTGTGTGTGTGTGTGTGTGTGTGTGTGTGTGTGTGAGAGAGTGTGTGAGAGAGTGTGTGATCAGCAGAAGGGTAAATAAAAGGAGAGAACACAGGTGGACAGCATGTTCCTGCTGCTATAGCAACTGAGCATAGACAGAGCACTGGTTATATCATACTGTTCTAGTGCACACCCACACACACACACACACACACACACACACACACACACCCACACACACACACACACACACACACAGAAGGATCAGACTGTGCTGGCTGCAGAGATGTGAGGCGAGTGACTGATGACAGCGTATGACAGATTGATGCTCTCGTATGACTCTGTGATGAAACGGACAGTTTGCGTCATTTTGCGCAGACAGCAGCCTTGTGATTATTAAAAACGGTTTATATTCCAAATCAGTGAGATGAATAGAATATATTATACACTGACTTTTTTTTTTTAAACTTAAAGGTTACAACTGTAGTGAGTTCAGTAGCGAACAGAACAGGAGAAATTAATCAGCGAATGTTTATGAGGCTCTAAATCAAGGTTTCAAATAAACAAAAAGAAAAAAAAAAAAGAAGGAGCAGAGCGTGCTGTACTCGCTCGACCTCAACACTGCACCGCTTTAACGACTCACACTGCACAAAGTGACATCTCAGCAAGGATAAACATTCGGAAACAGGCAAATTCATGTAAGCTTTCTCTTTATCAGAAGGTTTTATACAAACATACAGTTACGTTGCTTATTTCTTGATATTTCTACTCATTCTGAGGCTTGAAATTGAGACGTATAATTTTGCTTATTACAAATATTAATTTCAGGAAAGGAGCAACATTATCAGCCCAAACAGACTAAGGAGATGCTACGCTTGGGATTATTAGACATGTCTAGAAATAGATTTAAAAGTCATATAAAAGCAACACAGAGAATGACAGAGACAGACTTTACGCTCTGACACCTCTACTCTGTGCGCTTTGCTCCTCTAGCGCTCTAGATTAAAAATCCTGTATGGTAGAGCTACGTGCATTGCTCTCTGCTGGATGTGTCGCTTCGCCTGTGTTTCCTCACCCGTGAGTCGCTTTGGACAAAAAGCACGTGCTAAATGAATAAATGTAAATGTAGATACATGTAGCTACACGACTTTTAAAAATGAAAATAGATAAGTTAATGAAAGAGAGCATGAATACGTAGGCCTCTCTCTCTCTCTTTCTCTCTCTCTCACACACACACACACTCACACACACACACACACACACACACACACACCTGAGTGATGGAACCACCACGGTATGTTATGGAGGAATCCTGGTGCATGCGTGTGCCAGGAAGGCCCTTCGTGATGCTTCCTCCCTGTACAGCTGGCATGGGCCCTGTAAAACACACACACACACACACACACGCACACACACACACACACACACACACACACACACACACACACACACACACACACACTAAGACTGTGACTTCTTACTTTTTAAAACTGCTTTTTCAGTGTAAGTGGTGAAGCAGCGTTTTGTTTTTATGCGCCATTTTACTGTGAAACATTCGTCAGGCTCCAGCTCCGTACGTTTAATAAAAAAAAAAATAAATAAAAATCTAAATATATAAATACATATTTTGTCAATTTTGCTTACTTTTATATTACTTTTCAAATATTAAATTTTACACACTTTCTAATTATATTTGTTATGCTTTATGTTATTAGTGGTTTCTTCTTTCAGTCCCTGCTTTAATTTATTTCCGTATTATTTTCTCTGTTATTTATTGACTGCTGTTTTGTTTCACTATTTCATTCTTTTTTAAAAAAATACTTCACTCTGTAATGCAGTCTGAGCTTCATTTTAAATGTATGAAAGGTGCTATATAAATAAAGTTTATTACTATACTTCTTTGATGGTTGCTGGAAGAAGTGAATATCGACACTGAGGTTTCGTGCTAAACGTTCCTGTTACAATTCAGATTCCTCGATCGAGATCAGCGGGTTAAACAGAACCGCCGTGTGGAAATAAGCCTCGTGGGGCCTGCGGCTAGCTACAACATTCTTTTGACGTTGTATAGAAACTCGAGGGCTGTGGATGTGGACGGCGACGGCGATGATGTTCTCGCCGTCGCACGGCGGCGCTCTTTCGGAGCACGATGGGATGCGCACTAACCGCGAGCAGCGAGGCTCTCGTGAGCGATAGCATGTGTGGACAGATTCTCAGCCTGAGAGGAGGCGGGGCCACGTGGAGACAGCTGCTCTTGTTTAACCACGGGGAACCCGGCTGTTCGAGAGAGAGAGAGAGAGAGAGAGAGAGAGAGAGAGAGAGAGAGAAGAAAAAGACAGCGGTTAGAGATGCATGAATTAAAAATGTCCTGTATTACACAATAACAGCTTCTAATTAAAACAGAATGTCTCGGACCGCTCAGTTAAAGTGCTCTCGTTTCTACAAACACACACACACACACACACACACACACACACACACAGAATACACACAGAGTTTCCGCTGCTCCGTCCAGGACACAGGCAGAGCTCCTGGAGTCATCTTGGCGTGCTCGGAGCCGTGGGCGGGGCTGTGCATCTGCACTGGAGTACCCTGGAAACACAAGCACGCATGAGGAAACCAAACACAAGCGCACGGGAACAGCTGTGTGAGGAATAAACCACTTCAGGGTGCGCGGTTCCAGAAAAACAATCAGCAGGGAATACTATACAGTTATCCTACACTTATTATACCTTCCTATAACAGCACTCTATACAACAGCGGTTTCTCCACAACTGCATTTTTATTTATTTATTAAAAGAACGACATGTCGCTTTTTATCCGTTTATAGCTACATTTATCTATAACTTACAATACACCGGTTAGAAACCGTCATTCCGGCATGGCCTCTCTTTTTTTAGCTTGATCAATAAGTTAATTAAAAAAAAGTTTTACAGAGAAACCAAAAAGCGTAAACTCGTCTGTCTTGAAGACGTCAGAGAACCTCGAGTTAACGTGCAGCTTCACGTCTGACTGACACTGGAGACTCCTTCCAAATAACCCGTCTCTTCAGAACAAACTTCAGCAAGTCAACGATTACACGTTTTCCTGTTTGTTTGTTTTTTTTTTCGTGTAATCCGACTCATTTGTAATTATGCAGAACGTCCGCTATGAAGTCCCTGCGAACGAGCTGTTACTACAGAAACGTAACGCTAGCGTGTTAGAACGTGCGCGTTAAAATAAACCCGCGGTCGGACGTGCGTCTCCGTGTTTGTACGTCCGTGCAAAAGGTTTTTTTCCCCCGTCGGTTTAAAACTAAGGGGCGTCGGCATGCGAGAACATTTGCAAGTGGATATGTCCTGGTAGCGGGATTTGCTTACAAAGCTCTAGAGTAATTGTGCAGGAAAAAAAAAATACGAATGAGACGGCGACGTGGTGCACGTGACGTGGGCACGTGACGCGTCCGTGTGCGAGCACGTGACTGAAGGAAATGCAACGGTCGTGATCTGAACGCGTACCTGTGTGATGGAGCCGCCCGGTTTGGCCGAGGAAATGAGGGGAGGAGGATCGGGGATGTGCAGCGGCCGTACACCAGCCAGCCTCTCCTGCTGAGGAAGAGCTACACACACACACACACACACACACACACACACACACACACACACACACACACATTAACCTATTTCCACTGATAGGGCTGATCTCAGTGCTTTAGTTAAACAGAGTCTAACACAATAAAAACACTTCGTAACAAAGAAGTGAGTTGAGCTCCTGTCTTTCTTTCTTTCTTTCCTTCCTTCCTGTCACATTTCTTTCTTTCTGTCTTTCTATCTGTCTTTCCTTTTTACATATCCTATCACTTTTTCTCTTTTCCTTCTTTCATTCTCATTCTATCATTTCATATATTCTCTTTCATTCTTTCTTTGTTTCTTTGCACCCTGTTTCTTTCTCTTCGTAACAGCCTAATTCTTCCTTTCTTTCCTTTTTATGTCATTTCTGTCTTTCTTACCATCTTTCTCTTTATGTATTCTACTTTCTTTACTTTTCCTATTTCTTGCTTTCTACCCTAGTTTTCCTTCCTTCTTTGTACCCCTTTGTTTCTATCATTCCTTCCTTCTTTCTTCCTTCCTTCCTTCCTTTCGTTCAGCCGTCACAGCAGCAGTTTCTGGACTAGCCAGGCTGTTTGTTTGCTTCATCACCGTTTCTTACTCCAAACCTGGAAAAGTGGCCTTGTGTATAGAGAAAGACACACTTCTATAGAACTGAAACACACGGATTCTCAGATGTACTGATGAAACGAGAGTTACGGCAGCAGTCTGACTGATAAACGCTTTTAACGCAAAGGCCGTCTGATGCTTCAGAGCAAACACGCGGGTCGCCTTTGAAGTGGCGGCGAAAAAGGTATTTAAAAATTTCTAGCAGCATAACGGCCACGAGATATTTTCCAGACCTGACAGAGGAATTACGATCAGGACAGTACCAAAAGTACAGCACTGAACTACGGCAACAAAAGCAGGACAAACGGTTACATGACTGTGGCAGATACACATTCTTGGTACATGAGCATATCAGTATCAGACTAAGGGTCTTCATTAAGAAGAAATGGATGAAGTGTTGGATGGCTTGACGGATGGATAAACACACACACACACACACACACACACACACGTCTTACAGGAGTTGTAGTGTAGTACATCTCTGGGAGAAAGCTGGTACGGTGACATCACAGGACGACCGAGACCCATGGCTCTGACATGGTCTGGGCCCGGATCTTTCTTCACATCAGCAAGAGGAGAGAACGCCCGGGGTTTATCTACACACACACACACACACACACACACACACACACACACACACACACACACACACACACACACACACACACACAACATTAAGAAGGTGATTTTGACCTGACTGTACTGAAGCGACCGGAGTGTGAGGTCAGGTCGACTCCGTCTGAGCAGACAAACAGATTAAAACCCATTTCGCACACTGAGTCAGTGCAAGCACCAGGAGGGTAAACATGCTCTCGCGTCTCTCTCTCATACACACACACTCACTCACACACTCACTCACACACTCACTCACACACTCACTCACACACTCACTCACACACTCACTCANCTCACTCACACACTCACTCTTATTTACAAAAGGTCCACACACAGCAAAAGGCAAATGCATTTTTGAGCAGGGAAAAAAAAAAAATCATTAAAACAATTTGTGAAGCCTGTGATTGGCCACCCTGATCATACATCATACATGAGGCTGAACAAGCGTGTGTATTTCTGTGTCGTGTGTAAACCTACATAATCCGTGAAGCAGAGTGTGTAGCCATCTTTCCTTCCCCCCCTCCAGTTCTGCAGGGACAGATAGACTACAGCTGAGCACATCAGCTCAATGCAAAAAGAAGTTAAGAAATTTAAAGAGATTTTTTTTTTTTTTTTTTTTTTAAACAAAAATCACACACCACATTCCCCTGCTCGCTTTTTTATCGGAGGAGTTAGAAAACACACGCATGTGAAAAAAGCGCTCTCTCCTGCTCTGGGAGGAAGAGATTTGCTTTAGTGCTGAGACAAACCGTTTCACGCTGACTGAACGCTTTCAGCAGGTACGCTCGGCTTCTGCATGCACGAATAAATGCAAGATCCTGTCGTGAGAGATAAATGAAGCATCTCCCAGAGATTTCCACAAACATTCCCAACGCTGCTAACTTTGCTATTCTTTTGTCTTCAAGTTTTATGTCGCAAATTTCAAGTGGAAGAAAATCCATAATCATAATAATTAGCGTAACGTTTGGCGGAAGCCCAACAACCTCCTAACATAACCCGGTGAAGCATGGTGGCGGCAGCATGATACCGAGATACCCTTTGGCCTCTTGGTCGTTCCTCTGACTAATCCCCTTACCCGCTCAGTTACTCCAGGTAGAAACGTGGTCGTCCCGTATTCTTTCCATGTCATAATAACGGATTCGATGCTTCTTCGTGACGAGTTCGACATTTGGGATCATTTTTATAACCGAAACCATAATTGCTCCCTTTCCGGAACTTCGTCCTTGGCTTGCCCGGATAGCTCCTTGGGGTTTCTTGGTATGTTTTATGTTCTCTAAAAAAAAAACTCTGGTTCTTTCAGGAACAGGTGCATTTCTACTGAGGTCATGTGACGCACAGGTCGGCTCCATTCGCATTTTTTTTTTTTTTTTAATAAGACTTCTGAACTGCGCCAGAAATATTCACACCGGCGTGAGCGATTGTTCCCCCTGGTCAATATCATGGGTCAGATTCGTGACATATAACCTCATTTCATGTTCCAAGTGGAAATGGTCAATAGGGGGGTCAATACTTACGCAAACCGCCGTAAAAAGGCTGAATCGGATGTTTGGAGGTGATGTTAGAAATCTATAAAGCTACAGTCCGGAGAAGGCATGGGGCGGGAGGGGAAACAGTAATACAAAGCAGTTATGGAAAACGAAATGAGTGTGGCAGGATGGATAATATCCATAAAATCCTTGCGGTTTAACTTTATGGATGTGTTTGCTTTTTTTAAAAAAAAAAAAAAACTCCCATGTAATAACGAGCAACAGTCTTTGCCATCTGAAACATCTCCATCTCCATTTCACAATTGGAACTCGTTATAAACATCACATGTCGTTTCTATGGTTGCGGGTTTCTGTGACTCTGTTATTCCTCACAGGAAAAAGCAGACGGCTGCACGCTTAAAACCGGTTTCTGTCCTTCTTGTACTTCTCATGTGCTTCACAGACGTTAAGACCGACGACGGAGTTTTAAAGCACGACTCCACAATATGCATCTTGATTAAAAGATGTCTTTTCGAGCGTTCTCGATTCCGATTGGTCAGAATGAGTTGACAGTGACGGCTCATTCGCGGGGACTTGTATAGCAGACGTTCCAAGTAACCGTATTTTAAAAATGCGTGTGAGCTTTGATGTTCGTTTAACATTTACGGAGGGAGTCTCCGGTGTCAGCGCTGCGTAACGGCCAGACGTAAACCTGTAACATCGAGTCTTCAGGACAGAGGAGTTTCTCAGTGTCTTATTAACTTAAAGAGAGAGAGAGAGAGAGAGAGAGAGAGAGAGAGAGAGAGAGAGAGAGAGAGAGAGAGCCTGGTGAGGGAATGACTGTTTATAGCTGCTATAACGTAAGCGGTAACTAGGGAACTGATGTGTTTTGTGGAACGTTACACAACTACACTACGACGGACGTAATCCTTGGCGAATTGCTGCGGTATAAGAGGAACAAAACACTCCGCTTCATCTTTGCACCCTGCCGTTGATTATTTTCCCCTAACAGCACATCCTGAAGTGTGTTATTCCGTACACACTGACCAGCCATCACACTAACATTCGAACTCTGATGTCGGTATTGTACTGGAAATGAAACACGTGATCTTTTCTTTCCACAGTCACAAAAAAACCCCGGAGAACGCAAACACGCCCCGAACAGGACGCACACAGTCTACAGACAGGCAGAGGTGACGACGTGAGGCTCAGGAATAATCAGGAAGTGCATCGAGACCCAAATCCCCTACCCTCTTTCTCTCTCTCCGAGGGCGTGGGTGTCCTGGCTCGGATCCGCGGGCTACCGGCCTCGGCCATGCCGCTGGGGTAATGCTGCGATTTGATTGGCTGCAGAGGCTGCTGCTTGGCTCCTTGGGATGACTCGTGCGCCATGATGATCTGCTGTTCGTAGAGCGCCTGAGCGTCGGGCATCACCTGCTGCTTCCCCAAAACGCCAGCGCCGGCTACAGAGATGTCCGGCATCTACACACACACACACACAGGCAGCGTTAGCGTTCCCACATCAGAGCATGTTCAACACGTGTGTTTAGGAAAGCGTTTAATACAAGAGACGGAACAAGGAGAGTTTTCCAGCAACGTGAGAGACGGCTGAAACAGTCGTTTGTTGTTGAGAAAAGTCTTCTTATATTGTTTATCACTTCGACGAATCATGAATCAAAACACAAATGGATTTTTGTTTGAGAAATTAAATGATGATGCAGGATGCTGCATTTAATCGTCCAGATGCATGTAAGACACTCGAGCGAGTACGTGAACGTGAACAGCGCTGTGGTGAAAGCCTAGGACATGTGCACCTTAAAACGGCAACACGTGAGCAAGCAGCAACGAGCGCCGCTAGGGCCCTTCCTGAGTACCGCTGGCTCCTGTCTGTATGAGGTGGAACCATTAGCACTGGACGAGTAGCGAGTGGAAAAGCTCACTAGTAATAGTAAGTAAGAGATCGCGGATGCGCTTTAGGATATTTATATTATAATATTTGTTATATAATTATTAATGTATTTATTATTCTGTCGCTCTCTATGGCTAGACTGTGGTCGCTGAGCCCGTGGATGATCATCAGGATCCGTCTAACTAACGGCCGTGAGGATGGATGGAGGAGAACGACAGCTCTGTGATGTCAGAGATTAACAGCAGTCTTATTATCCATGGTAACGGAGGCAGGTCGGTGCATCTAATCCAGTCTGAGGAAGCAGAGGGGATCAGTCCACACGCGGTCATGTGATACACACACACACACACACACACACACACACACACACACACACACACACACACACACATGTCTATGTTCATCCGGGTGGGGCTCAGGACATTTTCTTATCTACTGCAGCGTTATGGAATCACAGATGTCTGACTTGAATGCGCAATCAAAGAGAACGTAGTGTGCAATTAACGTGTAATTAGTGACACGGCTGTTACGGTGTGTGCTCGCTTTGGTAGGGTGTGTGTGTGTGTGTGTGTGTGTGTGTGTGTGTGTGTGTGTGTGTGTGCTCACTATGGGAGGTATAGCGGCCGCTCTCTGTTTGAGCTGTTTGAGGTCCAGTGGTTTCTGCAGTGCAGTTGAGATCACTCCATCGTGGGCATAACTCAGCAGACTCGGCCTAGGAGATGTTATTCTAGAGAGAGAAAGAGAGACAGAATGGGGGGGAGAGAGAGAGAGAGAGAGAGAGGAAGAAGAAAACCAGAAGGAAAGAAGTGTGGCAAGGACAGAAGGACAGAGGACACGAGAAAAGAGAAGAGGAGGTGATCAGTACAAAAGTGCAGAGGAAAAGGAAGGGAAAGGAAAGGAAAGGAGAGACAGGAAGGGAGAGAATGAGAAAGGAAAGGAGAGGGAGGGAAGGGAAAAGAAAACCATGAAAGGAGGGGATAGGACAGAACAGGATAGAGGAAAGAAAAGGGGAAAAGGGAAAGAATGGGATCAGACAGGATTGGAGAAAGGAAAACAGAGAAAGGGAATGGGAGGGAAGGGGAAGAGTAAAAAGAAGGGGTACCGAACAGGACGGGATGGGAGAGGAAGGCAGAAGAAGGGAAGGGAAAGGGAGGTGAAAAAGGAAAAGAGGGACAATGGAAAAACGGAAAGAAGCAGAGAGGACATAATGGGGCAGGACAGGACAGGAAAGGATGAATGAAAACGAGAAGCAAACGACAGGACAATAGTGGAAAAGGAAAGAGAAAGGAAGAGAATGAAAGGTACGGGCAAGAAGAAAAGAGAAGAGAAATGAATGAGAGAAGAGAAGAGGATAGAAGAAGAGCGAAGAAAAGAGGATGTCATTCCTTAATATGGTCAGAGTCTAACTCTATCCTATTTACACTCTTTATAAACAAACTCAACGTTCAGTGTCTTATTAAATGCCTCTCTCTCTCTCTCTCGCTCACACACACACACACACACACACACACACACACACACACACACTTCTCACTTGCACTCAGACTGATGTTTCCTCTGCCACAGCCAACACAGTGTGGAAAAACAGAGCAGGACAAATAAACAACGCTCTGCCAACCAGCTCTGCCAAAATGGCCTCCCTTTCCTCACCGAGCACAAAACACTACTGACACACACCCGCACCTGTTCTTCTCCGTGTGGTCCGTCTCCTCCACCTCATCGGCGCTGCAGGTCGCGCTGGAGTCGCTGTCTCGTCCTCCGTGCTCCCTCTCTCTTTTCCTTCCTTCTCTCTTCCCTTCTTCCTCCAGAGTGGGAGGCTTCTTATCCTCGACCTCCCCTTGCGCCTCCTTCGCTCCGTCGGGTCCCTCGGGCCGCTCTTCCTGCTTCACGGCTCCCTGCTCGCACTTGACTTGTGGTTTCTCCTCCTCCGGCGCATCTTTGTCAGACGACGATGCCGACGCCGAGGTGGTGTTAGGCGCAGACTTAAAGCGGCCCAAGCTAGAGTCTTTGACCTTGCTGCTCTCCGATGAGTGCGGGGACGGGAGGCTCTCTGTATCTGAGCTCTGGTTAGGGCCTCCTAGAGAAAGCAAAGGTCAAAGGTTAATGTTAGATGATATACAATAATGGCAAAATTAGATTTTGAAAAAAATTTCCTCCTCTCAAATTGGCAAATTATTCCCGTACAGCTCTATCCTCCATATCACTAATCGCAGAGGTAAAATAACACAATAACGTAACTGGCTGTTCACATAACTGATAACGAATTATCACGTGAGCAGTGTGGCTCTGACGTCAGCGGCTATAGCACTGATATCAGACATAATGGAACTTCTGAAAACACTGGAGCAACAAACCACACCTCGTGCCCGCTACACAGGTTCAAAGTGACAGAAGCGTTACAAACCCATTCATGTGCTGTGTGAAGCCATTTCTCCAAGGCAACCCAAGGTCTAAGGCATTCTCCTGATAAAGCCACTCTCTCTCAGGGTAAAGCCACTCTCTCATTGGATAAAGCCACTCTCTCATTGGATAAAGCCACTCTCTCATTGGATAAAGCCACTCTCTCTCAGGGTAAAGCCACTCTCTCTCAGGGTAAAGCCACTCTCTCTCAGGGTAAAGCCACTCTCTCTCAGGATAAAGCCACTCTCTCTCAGGATAAAGCCACTCTCATTGGATAAAGCCACTC
>JAKKZN010000008.1:23435936-23446019 GCA_033441825.1 Pangasius elongatus | reverse complement strand
AGAAAGAGAGAGAGAGAGAGAGAGAGAGAGAGAGAGAGAGAGAGACATACAGACACAGACACACAGAGAGAGAAAAGAGACAGGCACAGAGAGAGAAAGAGAGAGAGAGAGAGAGAGAAAGAGAGAGAGAGACAATAGCAGAGAGATAGAGAGACAGGGAGGGAGAGATAAAGAGTGAGACAAAGAGACAGACAGACAGACAGAGACACACACACACACGCGCGCGAGAGAGAGAGAGAGAGAGAGAGAGAGAGAGAGAGAGAGAGAGAGAGAGAGACTGCATGAATATTGCATTTCCTTCGGTGTTTTTAGAATTTAATTTCTGCAGCATTTCATTTCATTTTAAGCCCCAGTCATTAACATGTGCGCATCAGACGGAAGCTACACGTGTAAATAAGCGCTAAAGATGGGAATAATAATCTCAGCGTAACACCTGACCAGCGTGGAGTAACATTAACCATCGAACTGATTCACTCATTACATTATTACTGCATAATGATGCCATACAATTATTACCCTCCAAGTGTTCAGTAGTTTACAGGCAGGAAATAAGTGTGTGTGTGTGTGTGTGTGTGTGTGTGGTTCCCCACTACACATAAAAAATACACTATAAAAGTCACACGGCGAGCCTTTCTGAATATTATGATACCTTCTCATCTGGACGGCTCGCCTCCAATATCCCAGCATGCCTCTGTGCTCCGGCTAACCGCTATTCTTAGGAAAACACTCCTGCCTGCCGCCTCCACACACACCAGGATGTACAAGTGTGTGTGTGTGTGTGTGTGTGTGTGTGTGTGTGTGTGTGTATGTGTATGTGTGTGTCCATATTTACTAAGGCTTAGTTAGTGCTCTGCAAAGATCAGACATTTATAACACTGCCTGACCTAATTATGTCAAACTCAAGCAGGCACACACACGCACGTGCGCACACACACACACACACACACACACACACACACACACACCTGACATCTAACAGCATACCTAATGAGTGCACTCGTGTATACGGAGAGGCGTAAAGTCTCAGCTCCTCAGCTCTCTTCAGCACAAATGGAAAAAAAATTCAATCTGGCAATCAGGGACAGTGAGGAGGAAATTACAATAACACACACACACACACACACACACACACACACACACACACACACACAATCTCATTTTTTCACCACCGCTGATTTCCACAGAGGCCTGACACTTGCATAATCACATCATCAAAGTCCAGCTTTCATCCATCCATCTCCCCCTCTCTCTCATTTCCCTTCCTCCCTCTCTCTCTCTCTGTATCTTTCTTTCTTTCGCCTTTACCTCTTTGTATATCACACACACACACACACACACACACACACACACACACACACACACACACACACACACACAATATATCTCGCTTGAGTGCTGTGTAGACAGTTTGAATGGAATATATCTTATCTACATCACCCTCTATATATCTCTCGCCCTTCTTCTCTCCACACCTCTCCCCCTCTATATCTCTTTCTGTTTCTCTCTCCCGTTCTCGCTATATCTTTCTCTCGCTCTCTGTTTCCCTTTCCCTTTCTCTCTCCCCTATATTCCTCTCTCTATATGTCTCACTTTCTCGTTCTGTATGGATCCCCCTCCCTTTCTCTCCCCCTCCCTCTGCCACGCTCTCTCCATACCTCTCTACCTTTTTTCTCTTTCCATCTCTCTCTCTCTCTCTCTCCCTCACTCTTTCCCCCTCTCTCCACCTCCAAGCTAGGACTATGTCCGTTGTTAACGTGCTGTACGAATAAAGGTGAACTGAATATTCGTGATTGTTGTGCTGATCATTATCAGGGTCACACAAAGGCATCGCCATTTTCTCAAGCGAAGGAGATCACAAGGCGTCGTGATGTGATAACCCGCGAGGTTTCAGAGTCTTCTCTGCCTTCACATTAACGCCTGATGGAGATTAATTACTCACCACCAAATCCTCGCTGATGTTTCTTGTTTAGAATATTACAGTATGCCATAAATGGCAGGCATTTTTTGCGTTAAAATAACACACAAATGCGGGTTTGTCGGTTTTTTTTTATATCTCCTGCCACCGCTTCCTCTGCAGTTTCTCTGTAACACCCCCCTGCTGAAAGCGGTTTTATCGCTCGCCCTTACACACACGGCGTAAACTGAGACGAGATAAGATAAGACCCTTCACCAGCCCCTATGTACCTGTGCCTGAGCTGCGCAGGAAACAGAGACGGTCGTGAAGCATTGAACTTTTTACGCACTCGTGTAGATGATGCATGTACGTGACCAGCACACGGTTAAAACTAATTAAATCAATGCTACAGCAAAGCACTCTAAAAACGGCAAGGGTCGTGCTCACATCCGACATCGGATCTTCGTCAGGTCAAGCACGCCGGTATTCGGCCACCAGCAAGTGATGTCATCACAGGCGGACACAGGCGTCACTCTCAGCAGTGGCAGATCAAATTCTTGCTTCCAACCCCTAGTAAGTGTCTAATTTAGGAATCCAAGCCTTCCGTGATAGCTCTCTCTTCATATCCCCGCCCCTTTTACTATTCGCAATTTCCAAATAACACAAAGACGCTACAGTATGGCGCACTTCTGTTAAAGGTGTAGCAACTGGCCAAAAGAGTGGCGTAACAGGAAAGCGTCTGCCCTGTCGTTGTGAGATCATGAGCTCAAATCCTGACAACGCTGCAGCCGCCCGTAGCCCGGGCAGAGGCACGTGTTCACGCCATCACAGGCCCCGGGTGGTTGCTGTTGTATGACAGGTGGGAGCTGGCTGGTAGGTGGGACTTGGCAGGTGAATAAATTATGGAGAAAATGCAACACCGGGGGGGGGGGGGGGGGGTTATTAAACATTTCAAAAATTNCCCCCCCCCCCCCCCCCCCCCCACCCCCCCCCCCCCCCCCCCCCCCCCCCCCCCGCCCCCCCCCCCCCCCCCCACCGAAACCATTCACAAATTTTGAAGATTCAGTAAAAAACAATTTTAATAAAAATTAAAAAAAAAAAAAAAAAAAAAAAAACACGTCAGTAAAGCGTTTACTGAAATAATTGATCACGATGTTGATATTATAATCATCATATCGCCCAGCCCTTGTACCACCAAAGTCCTTTAATCTTCATCAGCTCTGCTCAAGAGTAAGTCGCTCGGGATAAAAATATAGTATATATGAGCTAAACAGACTCGTTGGTCGGTACAGAGCTGTTTCTAGACGTTGGAGGTGAACTATGAGCAGATTNCACTCACTCACTCACTCACTCACTCACTCACTCACTCACTCACTCACTCACTCACTCACTCACTCACTCACTCACTGGGCCACAGATGGTGCTGTATTTAGCAGTGGAGTTCCCTATCTGTCTGCCCGCATTAGCTGAAAAAAAAAAACAGTGTGCCTGTGTGTGTGTGCACCTGTGTGTGTGTGCCTGTGTGTGTGTGTGTGTGTGTGTGTGTGTGTGTGTGTGTGTTGGCAGCTCTTACATAATGCTTATGCAAGGATCTGAAATTGTGTGTCACTCTGAATACGAGATGGAAGAGTGAATGAGCTCTGAGTGAGGAGAGCTCCCACACACACACACACACACACACAATACTGAATTTCTCCTAGAGCGATCCTGTCTCATTCATGCTCCTCCGCTGGACATCTCAAGGTTAAATCAGTAAGAAGAGAAAAAGCATCTAGAGATATTCTCCACTGTCTGAATGGTGGAGTCTGGAGTCACGGGTACGCTACACTCGTGACACGTTATGTAGACGCCAAGCTCACACCGCATTCCCACGGCTTTTTTTTAATGGTGACTTTATATATATATAAAAACAAAGGAGGAAATCAGCTCAACGAGTCGAGATCACCCTGCACACGTACTTTCCCCTTAGCGCTAAAACAAACACGGAGCAGATGCGTGCGGCTTCGAGGTTGTTTTTTTTTGACTTGACGTTGAACAGACTCTCCATCGAGGAGCTCCGACGCAGCTGACAATATCCAACTTTTTTTTTTTCCTCCTCAGTTTTCCCTGGTTGTTTTTTTGGACAGGATCTGTTTAGATTTGAGCTGATTTATGAGTGTACACTGCTGGCCTACACTGCAGTCTGCTTTAAACAAATAAATAAATCAAAAATTAAAATTCTTTAATGTACTTGTTTTCCTGAAACCTGATCAGCGACACGTTTTTTTTCCCCAAAAAAATCCGAGACTAGAGACGGGACGGATTCACCCTGATCATATTCACGTTCACATCAGCGGGTCTCACGTGGGCGTGCACTTTCAGGCAAACCCGAATATACAGCAGTAGCTATATGTAGCTTAAATAAATCTAAACTAAATAACGCACTAATCGGTGAGCAAATAGATTGTCTGGCTTACGTGCTACGGACTCGGCTTCGTTCTCAGATCGGGTTAACAAATCAAGCTAGCTGTAAGCTAAGCTAACACTCAACACTCATCAGTGATCTCTCCTGCTTCCTCCCAAACGTTATTTTGTTTCGTAATGTCTCTATACATGTTTAACATGTAAAAAAAGACACGTTGGATTTCGTTCGTTTATCGGTCGGTATAAAAATCTCGCATCCGGACAGCAATAAAAGGACCGCAGGCGGCGCGTCTCTAGTGGCGTGCGTTTTCTGCGAAGCCGGATGTTTACGTGACGTGGTCATATGTGACGCAAACATCTGGCAGTGAACATCTGTAGTCATTATTTATAGGAAAATAAATAAAGCTCTACACCCGTAGCCGTTATAATGGCTAGCGTGGCAGCCAGGCAGTGTGTGTAGTCGAGGTTTTACCGCCCAGACCGAGTACACGGTCGAGTGGCTCTTCTAGAGCATCCGTTTTTCGTTTCGTTTTCGCTGCTCGGGAAGTGTTTAATATCTGGCGGGGTGTCAGTGATATGTGCGCTAGCAGACTAAACACAGCAAATAGCAGCAGTCCGACATCGTTTTTCCCCCAACACGAGGCAACAGCTGCACGGAAAATCACAGACGTGTATCCGGACAGGGCTGGGCGATGTGACAAAAAGATCATATCATGATACACGATACAAAAAAAAGGACAATTATTAACGTTTAGTACAAATCAGATCGAATAAGAGTTTTTCATTGCTATTAAAAAAAAACAAAACTTCGAAACATATCAGGATACATGCGACATGTCAGACAAGTGCATCGTGACATGAAGTCACCGCAATATTCATGACGTGATCGGCATATCGTCCAGCCCTAATCCGGACGGGATTAAAATTCTCAGACGCGTGCCGAGTTTGAAGAAGTGGAGAGGAAGACGGAAATAAAAAAATGACAGAGGAGCTCGTGTAAAAGGTAAAACAGGAAATTCACTCAGGGGTCCGTATGAACGTACTCGAGTCTGCAAGAGTTAAAGCTGTGAGAAGGGAAATGAAGAAAAAGTCGGACCCCGATGTAGGATTGGTCCGAGGAATCGTTTGAGCTAATCGTTCGGATTTACCTGATTTGCGAAAAAGTGAGAAAATCGCAACGCAAAATGTCGCTTGCTGGAATCGGTGCTCTGTGTCGCGAGTGTACGTGGAAAATAAACAGCCGCTTGTTGCTTGTTGTGAACGCAGCGGGAGTGTGAATTGTGGATAACCTGGATTCTAGCAAGTGATGAACTGTGTATGTGTGTGAGTGTGAGTGTGAGTGTGAGTGTGTGTGTGTGTGTGAGTGTGTGGTCACCTCTCGCTCCCGGGCTGAAACTCCGAAAGCAGGGACGGTCTACGGCGGTGGGACTGGGCGAGAGCTCCATGGGAGAGATGGGAGCCGAAGTCCCGAGCGTGGTAGTCCACGATACCAACATCCTGCTAAACACACACACACACACACACACACACACACACACACACACACACACACACGCATTACACTCACGTACATTTTGAATCTCTTGAAAAACACTTAAATTTTACATACTGCACCTTTAATACTTAAAGGAGCGGTATGTGTCACGTGCTGTTACGGGGAAATAATCAACGGCAGGCTGGTGTGAGGAAGCAGAGTCACTGTTACCCTGAAGTGGATTATTTTCCCATGACGGCACATCCTGAAGTGTTTTATTCCTCTTTACACCACAGGAAATTAAGTGTTTTATCCATTACATTACAGGAAATTAAAATTTAGCCATTTTTATCCATTTAGAGTTGCATTTACGGTTGTCGAGCTTAAACATAAACAGTATGTGAGTATGCTATAAACGGTCAGTCCGTCATTTTCTCTCAAAGATAATAAATATATATATACATATTTTTTTAATCCCAGCCTGTTACCAAGAGCGCGTGTCAGAAAATGTCCGCCGTACGAGTCTCTGTGAATGAGCTGTTACTATAGAAACCGTTACAACGATGTGCAGCTGTGCTACTGTCAACACCTTCTGACCAATCAGAATCAAGAACTCAACAGCGCTGTGGTATAAACTGCTTTAAAGGGGATCCAAAAGGTTTTTTTTTTTTTTGGTTAAATACCAGTCTCCGGATACTATTAGTCTTCTTAACTGGATAATTCCTGCTTCTGGTTGGAGTTCTCATCGGTTGAGTTCGCTCGCTGCTGCTGGGGCCCCATATGGACGGCCTGAAGATCAGTGGGATTGCTGAGGATGGTGCCACTTGGGGGCTGTGGAGATGGTTTGGAGATCTCATATGGAGAGCTGTACTGTGATGGCTTGGGACTGTGATTGCTGTAGTGGCTTTGGGGCTGCGGTTGCCGCGAGCAGCTTCATACTCAGGACTCCATCAGTGGACAGAGGATAGATTTTAACCAACCGGACTTCTTACGGAAACTGTGATGGATTTACTGGTCGCACAATTGCACAATTTGTCCTTATAGCGCACAATAATAGAAGGGATTTATTTATAATCGCACTATCTGTTGCACCCAGATGAGTATGGGTTCCCTTTTGAGCCTGGTTCCTCTCAAGGTTTCTCCTCATATCATCTCAGCGAGTTTTTCCTCACCACCATCACCACTGGCTCGCTCATTAGGGATAAATTCA
Source organism: Pangasius elongatus (assembly GCA_033441825.1). Classification (NCBI taxonomy): domain Eukaryota; kingdom Metazoa; phylum Chordata; class Actinopteri; order Siluriformes; family Pangasiidae; genus Pangasius; species Pangasius elongatus. Next base: position 23,439,038 of record JAKKZN010000008.1, on the reverse strand, counting down.
CATATTTACAATATATTTTTTGTGAATCCATTTATTTCTGTAAAGCTGCTTTGTGACAATGTCCGTTGTTAAAAGTGCTACACAAATAAAACTGAATTGAACTGAATTCATTAAATCAGCGATCAGGATTCAACACGTTATACAGCTGCAATGCCTTCAAACCACAGGGCTCAGATTAGAGTTCAGATTATACAGTGGAAGTGAACAAGCTTTTTGGGGGGAAAAAAAAAAGAAACTGGTGCGCGTCTATTGTTCCAACACTAACAACAGTCAGCCATCTGTCAGCGCAATCCCAGACCCTGACGGAGAAACGCGGCGAGGAACAAAGACGCCGATGTTCCCGAAGCGACCTCATGACCGCTGCTGGGAAAACCGAGTGCTGCGTCCAAGGGCCTTTTACGGACAGGACGCTAGTTACTGTCATTGCGTAATCTTACAGTAAAGGGCAAGAAGATTACGGGTAGAGCACACAAACACAAACGACTAAAGCCTGAGGAGGAGGGAAGCAGGACGCAGGGACGTCATCTCTTCTTTATTAACAACAATATTACTGAGTTCATCTTTATTTATTTTACTGATGATGATAAAGATGATCTAGATTAGCAAGCTAGGCTAGTCAGCAAGTCGATACGAGATAGTACTGGTAAGAGTGTTGCTATGGTTACAGTACATGCCGAGTTATGTTTTTGTGGATCATCGTCCTGTCGTAGGAGCCGGTCTCTTTTCAGCTTCTTGACTGAACGTGCTCTATTTGCTGAATCCATCCCTCCATCTACCTGTGACTTTACAAGGGGAAGGGTGTACATACTTTTGCACAAGCCAATGATATATTTTTTTCTTAAGTTTATTATTATTTTTTAAAAACGTTTAAGACCAAACTTTTTGTTCAAACAGTTTGGAGCTGATGTTTGTTGACTTCTTTTCAGGGCAGAAATCGACAGAATACTCGATCGGGCCGGGGGTGCACAAACTTTTGCATACAAGCGCAAGTAACCTTTGTAAAGCTTTTGAATAGAAAATAGATGTACGTGGGCTGGGTGATGAGTGGTGAGAAGGTGTGAATGCTCTCTTTACCCAGTCCAAACAGGAAGTGTGTAACCACAGATGTGTCTAATCATAGATGACTGTGTGTGTATGTGTGTGTGTGTGTGTGTGTGTGTGTACCGTGTGAGCGCGGGCTATCTGCAGAGGAAGGCTGGCTGCACTCGGCAGGTGACGGGCTTCCACAGCTCTCCGGCTCTGAGGCACCGGCTGCGGGTGAGAGGACATGCTGACGACGAGACTTCCTCTACGCACAGGAAGTGGGCGTGGCTGCTCTGTGCACGCTGACCATTCTTCGGAATCGAGTCCTGACCGTCAACAACAACCTGGAGGGAGAAGAGCAGAGAGATAAGACGGACAGAACCGTGTAGGAGTCGCTGCTCCAACCAACGACGACAGAATAACAACAATCATCTTTAGGGATAAGAAGTCGAGAACAAATTAACACAACATTATTTAAAAAAAAAAAAAAAAAAAAGAAAGAAAGAAAGAAAGAAAGATCACCCGAGCACGGATCTCACCGAGTCAGCGCTAAATAAATGATTCGATAATTCTACAATTAAAGCTTTGTGTGTTTATTTTCTCTTTTTGTTACAGTGCTGTTCTTTGGATCAGCTTAGCAGATCGCATCTACCAAGCTGCACGGCATGTTTGATTCAATCAAGTCGATTCAGAGTCAATTCAGAGTCGATTCAGAGTCGAATCACTGAGGAGAAATCACCAGGGTTCAAATCAAAGGAATATCACACCACTCTCACACGCTGATTCAGTGCCTCACTCTACTCTACTGTGTGTATCAAGCTCTCCAGAGATGGTTTCTGAAGCCACACACACACACACACACATCAAATCATCTCGCACTACATAAAGAGATATCTCATCTCAGTGCCAATATTCGGTGAAGCGAATCAGGGATGAGGTTTGAGAAAACAGAAAAAGAGCAAGAGTCAGCATATTTCTATATGCTATAAATACAAACAGGTTTGAAGGAACTTAAGTGTATACACACACACACACACACACACACACACACACACACACACACACACAGCCCGTGTGTTTTTATTATTGCAGTCCAGCTCAGGCCGAGGTCGCGAGCGGGAAAAGGAATGATTATTCCGACATACATTAACTCTATAAAGCCAATAAAACAAACGATCAGGTACAACGACTACAACGAAACCAACAACACACCCGTTCTTATTTAGCCACACACTTATCTTATTAACGTTCTCGCTGGATTCGTATAATAAACAGAGCGAGCTGAACATATCAGTGGAAAATCTGACTGTATGAGCCAGGCGACAGGAAGCTGGAGGAGTTTCCGATCTGCACGTCTATACAATATGGATTTCCTGGTGAGAGTAAACTGTAGGTGTTTAGTTCTGTCTAATAACTGAACAAACTTCGTTTTCTCCATTTTATACTGAACACATGAAGCGTGGTATTTTCCCCTCAGATAGAAAACAAAGCAAACAGATAGAAATACGGAGACAGAGACGGCCAGATAGTCATACAGACAGACAACGAGACAGTCAATCAGAGAGACAGATAATCAGACAATCAGTCAGTCAGAGAGACCGTGAGGCAGAGAGACCGTCAATCAGACAGACAGTCTAACAATCAGAGAGACAGACGGACGGATAGACAGAGAGATTCAGTCAGACAGAGAAACCACCAATCAAGCAGTCAGTCAGACAGGCAGAGAGACAGACAGTCAGAGACAAAATCAGTCAGACAGACAGACAGTCAGAGAGAGAGACAGGCAGAGAAAGTCAGTAAGACAGAGAGACAGACAGGCGGATAGAAAGACAGTGAGAGAAAGTCAGTCAGACAGACAGACAGACAGTTAGACAGTAAGAGAGACAAACAGGCGGATAGACAGACAGTCAGAGAAAGTCAGGAAGACAGAGAGACAGACAGGCGGATAGACAGACAGTCAGAGAGACAGACAGGCCGATAGACAGACAAAGAGACACAGACCAACAGTCAGACATACAGTCAGTCAGAGACAAACAGAGAAAAGAGAAAGATACTAGATGGAGGAAGACAGACAGACAG
>JAKKZN010000008.1:23358034-23379928 GCA_033441825.1 Pangasius elongatus | reverse complement strand
ATTTCTAAATACTTATAAAACTGATGATACAAAAAAATGTATATTTACTATTACATTAAATTTAGAACGCTAAGTATGTGGTGAAGTGGCTCTAACCAGCACAGCGGTGTTCGGGACTGCGGCAGCTCCTTGCTGGGTGCCCTGAGGAACCCCAGCAGCCTGGAGTCCAGCGGCAGCGGCCTGTGGCTGGGCCTGTGGCTGAGCTGTGGCCCCTGGAGTCCCTGGGGTAGCTCCGGCTGCCTGCTGCTGCTGCTGAGCTAACTGCTGAGCCCTCTGCTGCTCTGCCAGAGCCTGGAGAAAAAGGAGAGAGAGAGAGAGAGAGAGAGAGAGAGAGAGAGCTCATTTAGAAAGCCTTGCTTATGCTACGTCATTGCACAAATACAAATAACACAGAAGTGGATAAATCACATGCCTGGGGAAAGCAGACTATGTGTCCAGGTTATTAGTTTTTTTTGTTTGTTTTTGTTTGTTTTTTTTTTTTTTTAATTTGTTGTTATACCTCAGTGCTGTTGAATTCCCGACTCTCATTGGTCTGGAGGTGCTGATTAATTTTCTATAACAGCAATTCAGACAGTCACCACAGGTTTACATTAATGAACTCGTTCTAACGTGTTAGTTTTATTGTTTTTAGTCTTGTTGTTTCCCCACACGCACACACGCGCACACACACACACGCGCACACACGCGCGCACACACACGCGCACGCACGCACGCACACACGCACACACAGAGAGAAAAAAAAAAAGGGTGTAATTGTTGATTTGGCGTTGCTAAGGTTCCCGTGAGGAGACGTTTATTTAACATTTATGGAAGGAGTCTCCAGTGTCAGCACTTTGTCACAATAAGAGGTAAAGTTAAAGCTTTACAATTTCTGACAAGGGAAAGTCTTCACAACTGAGTTCCCTTTAAAGAAGTATCTTTGTTTCGAGGATGTTCGACAACATTAAATGTAGCTATATGGATAAAAAGTAAAATGCCTCATTTATTAATATAAAAAAAATGCCGTGGTACAAAAGGAACAAAAAACACACTTCAGGTTGTGCCATTATAGGAAAATGATAAACTATGGGGTGGTAACAGATCACACGACTCCATCGTTGATTATTTTTCTAATATAGCACACCCCCCAAGTGTTTTACTCCTCACTTTCTATCAACTGTAAAGGGCCAACAAACCATGGGGTTGGGCAAGCACACTGAACTTTTCATCTGTCAGTTATCCACAACTGTAATAATAATAATAATAATAATAATAGTAATAATGATGATGATGATGATGATGATGATACAAGGCCAGAGAAATCTCACCTTCTTTTCTTTAGCGATTCTCTCTGCTCTCTGAGAGGCCACCTGGATGGGAGGCAGTGGTTTATCATAGCTGATCCCACTGTGTGACAGATTCAGACACAGAACACACAAAAGGCAATCTGTATTAGTCGATGAGAGATAATCTGACAGCTTTTCTATCTTATGTACGACTACAGCACTTCTTAGGCTGCGTTTTTCCCATGATCCATCACACCTGCCTCTCGGGACGTCGTGCATCGTATCATAAACTACGAAGCACCTCGGTTGTAGCTATCTATCTTCCGACTGACGTCGCTGGTGAATCCCAGACGACAAAAACGAACTATAAAACTTCAGATACGCACAATTTATGACACGCATTTGAAAAGCATCCTGCCAATTTTTCCTTCCACACAATAGTTAATTCTCCATCAACCAGATTATATACAGAGGACAGAAATGCACTAGTTTCCCGTCACATAGAGTCATAAAGCTTTACGACATTTTCTAAAATATCGATTGACACTAAATTACATTGTGTGTGTGTGTAACTGCCGTAATTTTTTTTTATTTTTTAGGCCACCCGACAGACAGAATCATCCACTGAACTTCCACTAAAGTTAGTTTTATTAGATTTAATTGATATGATTCTGCTGATGTGATTGCTGTCATTGGGCTGTGTCTCAAATCAAAATCCTTCACCATACATTAAAAATATTTACTAATCTAGAAAATCCGGAAGACTCGTACTCAAAACGGAGCGCAGGACCCGTGCTAACGCTGAGCATAAATCAGCCTCGAGGCACAATTTTCCCCTTAGATAATCTTTACCTTTCAGCCAAGACAGAAGCATGCTTAGGGTTCTTCTGGAACGGATTCATACCAAGCCTGAAGAAGGGGGAAAAATCTATTAAATACAGAAAACAGCAAAATCACTGTAAACAAATCCTTGCTTTGCATATCCACTTCACGCTCTTACAGAGGTTTTATTGGAGGACTCCTCTTGCTGGCGATGATCTTCATGAGCTCGAAGCGGTTGTTGTAGAGCTGGATCTGAGTGGCGTTGTCGTCCTGGGTGTAGATCTGACACGTGCGCAGCGGACGGCTGTTCTTTGTCTGAGAAAGGGGGAAAAGTTACAAAACGGAGCTTGAGCATCAATGAGAAGAAGAGGCCAGTATTTAAAAAAAAAAAATAAATAAATAAATAAATTCTGCATTTGTCACCTTACCTTATAGATGCTCTTGGTCTTCTTCTTGGGATTAGCTTCGTATATTAACTGCAAGACAAGACAGCTGTTATTCAATTCAGAATAGAAAACTACAGACAAGAATGTGAAGAGTGAAAAATAGAAGCGAAACAGAATAAATGTAAATATCCGTGCAAACAAACAGGACACGGAGTTCTAGTAATAATCGATAATCTGTTACATTTAAAGTATTGCTATGAGCACATGCAGAGTCATATGCAACATATTTTCAGTGTAAATGCTCAAACGCACCTTGCCCTCCTCACGGGGGATGATGACGTTCTCGTAGCGGCTGCGGCACTGCTTCGGCGAGCGGTAGATCCTGCTGCAGGAGCTCACCACATCGCTCACCAAATCCCAGTTCGGAGTGTGAGCCGGAGACACGATGGTCAGGTTCAGGGGGAGCTCGAGCAGCTGTTTCACAGCCTGGCAAACAGCACAGAGGACAGTGATACTGATATTCTATGGTCTGTTACTGAGCTACACTGAGAGATTGTAAGTGTATAAGATAGTGTGTGTGTGTGTGTGATTATATGTGTGATTGTGTGAGTCTGATAAGTGCTTGTGTTTGCATATGTGCGATGCGTGTGCGTAAGAGAGAGAGAACGTAATTGTTTGAGTGTCTGTGAGATTGAGTGTATGTATGCACAGTATTAGAGTGTGTGTGCATGCATTTGAGAGTATGAGATTGTGTATGTGTGTGTGTCTGTGTCTGCCTGTGAGAAAGATAGGAGTGTGTAGGAGTGTGTGCGTGTGTATACAGCACCTGCAGCAGAGCAGAGTCTTCACTGAAGAGTCCTTCAGGATTGTCTTGTGCTGTGTGTGTGTGTGTGTGTGTGTGTGTGTGTACCTGCAGCAGAGCAGAGTCTTCACTGAAGAGTCATTCAGGATTGTTTTGTGCTGTGTGTGTGTGTGTGTGTGTGTGTGTGTGTGTGTGTATACCTGCAGCAGAGCCCAGTCTTCACTGATGAGCCACTCTGGATTGGTGTGTGTGTGTGTGTGTGTACCTGCAGCAGAGCCCAGTCTTCACTGATGAGCCACTCTGGATTGGTGTGTGTGTGTGTGTGTGTGTGTGTGTGTGTGTGTGTGTACCTGCAGCAGAGCCCAGTCTTCACTGATGAGCCACTCTGGATTGTCCTGTCCCGGCTCCATGGTGGGTTTGACCAGCGAGGGGAGCGGCTTGGCAAACGGAGCCTGCTGCTTCAGAGAGAAGTTCTTCTTCTGGTCCTTTCCTTCTCGCCGCACCTTCAACATGCTCGCCTTATCGAAGAGCGACCGCGGGGGGATCACCGCCTCGCCGTGACCCTTCTTCTTCTTACGGCCCATGGCTGGGGAGACACCACCAGTCACACACGTTATACATCTAAAAGGTATCTGATAATACATTAATGTTCCTCACTACAAATAAAAGTGTTCATATTTCATATATTAGTTAGTTAGTCTAAATATTTCATAAAATTTTCATATATAACGTGATTCAAATGAGGGGTTTAACGTGATGTGAATAACGGTTAATTATATGACACACTATTATCTACACTACAAGAACGGAAGTCATGGATGATTTCCTACCAGACGGGTCCATCTTGGGTCTCTTGTGCTCTTTGCGGACGTACACCGGGGGCAGTTTGGACTCGGGCATGGGGGCGGAGTCATACATGAGGCAGATCACAGAGTCGATGTAGATGTCATTATCGTCCTGAGGTGGTGTAGGTGGCGTCCACAGCTACAGCAGGAACAGACAGAGGAACGGGAGATCATCATATCTATACGCAGCTAAATCCTACGAAATCCTGCACATAACGTACGCAAGTATTATGTCTTACCGGCATAATTTCTGTCTGACCATCTGCAGACTCGAACACGTACTCCTACAGAGCAGAAAAAAATGGAATAAACAGAACTCTTAAGCACCAAAGACACTGGAAAACTTTTTTTGATTGTTTTTTTTTTTTTTGCTGACTACTCAGATTGAAAAGCGTGTAAAAGTGTACCATGTTGTAGGCATCCTCTCTGGTGTAGGTGAAGAGGTCCTCCTCGTCTTCCAGAGTAGCCTGCTCCTCCACTTCGTGCTTTCGCTTCTGTTGCTGCCGCAGCTCCCAGACTCGTTTAGCGGCTTCTATACGCTCCTAAATCCACACACAAGTCACGATGTGTTGAGGAAGTTGATCATTTTCCTTGTTTTTTTTTCATTTAAATTTCTCTCCTCTTACCTTAGCAACGGTTTCATCTTCACTGACGTGAAGGTACTCCAGGTACTGAAGCGCATACCTCTCGATAGGAGTCAGCTACGGCAAATATAAAGACGATCTTAATTTAACAAGGACAAAAATCTACAATCCATCGCACCCTTTTAATAATCTGCCACGAATTACCTGTTCCATGACAGATGCCAGCTCCGCTAGCTGAGAAGACTTGTCCGTCACCTCCCCCTCCCCCTCCCGCTGCTCCATCTGCTCCCTCTCCGGCCCCTCCTCTGGGTGAAGCCTCTGCAGCGTGATGGTGTTGAGGGCCTGGATGTACGGCCTTGCCACGTGCGGAGGGATGGATTCTGACGGAGACGGTTCTTGATGCAGCACGACAAACTCCTCCACCTTCTCTCCAGATCCGGCTTCTACCTCAAACAGGTCCTGGATGGTGCGCTGGAAAAAATATAAAGAAGGAAGGCATTAGATGCAATACCTCAAAAGCTGAGATAGTTAAGAAAACAGGCCAGATTCAGCAGATTGATAAGCAAGTGAACAAGCCTAGCAGTGTGGGTGTGTACCTGCGTGAGGAAGGCGAGGGTGTAGTTCGTGCCTTGTGCTGCCACTTCTCTAATCAGGTCCTTGGTGCCGTTCTTCAGTAGCTTCTCCTCTATGGAGTTTCCACTCTCCAGCCTGAGGGAATCAACATTTAGACCATTATACTTCCTCTGATCTATCCAGCTGTGACAATAAACTTTACCGATGTCTTCATTTTCTTATTAAAACCAGTCTCTTTTAAATAATTACTCTTCTTTACACGCGCATGCTTCGCTGCTATACACACACCTGTAAATGTGGATGTCTTTGGAGCGTCCGACCTTGTCGCACCACTCCTGCGTACGGGCATCCATGCTGGGGTTAAGATCCGTGTCGTAGAACACGACAGTGTCCGCGTCAAACACGTGACCCACGGCAGAGCAGCAACGGTTGGTCAGGATGGCACAGAAGAACTGTCTGTTGCAGTTGAAAGCCTTTATCTGATCCTGAGGGGGCGGGGCAAGAGCCGGAGAAGTTAGAGCGAGGGCTCATCCAAATATTTATACTCGCAAATATAATAGATAAACGGTAACAGTTAGCAATAAAGTGGTCATGCTAAGCTGAAGCAGCGAGAAAGGGATCATGCTGTTAGAGAACTCCTGTGAGTTAGCGTCTCCTAAGGCCCTGCGTAGAACTGGATGGAGGGAGGGAGGAGAGCTCAGTGTTTTACCCCCTGAGTAAAGCCCAGACGCTCACACAGCTCCGAGGGGCCAGGAGTTGGACAGGGAGAAAAAAACAAAAAACAAAAGGAAAGCAACATGCAGGATGGAGAAGATCAGCCTGAATGCTGTTGTTTTCACAATTACTAATTAAATAAATAAATAAAAAAAGAATGAACCAATATTTTCTTTTTGCATGTCCTGGTCTGAAAGTGTTATGTTTTGTCAATTGTCTGTGTTACATTTACAAACTAAACATTCACACTCTACTGAATGTCTGTGTGTGTGTGTGTGTTTTTTTTTAAATAATATCCGAATACCTGTCTTTCGTGGCGGGAAAGGCTCTCGTCCAGGCGTACGAAAGTAAAATGCCGGTTGTCCAGAAAGGCCTCCAGGATATCCAGCATGCTGGCCATCTGCGTGAAGATGAGGACTCTCCTGCCCTCTGCCTTCAGCTTGTGCAGCAGGATAGACAGTGCCTCCAGCTTACCTACACACACACACACACGTTTAGACATTAAATCCTGAAATCTAAGCAGCAAAAGATGAACATTTAATACATCACAAACACAACTAATGAATTGCCATTATATTAGATACATCTTCCCTGTAGCTATACTTACTGGCCATTTTATAAGATAGACCTGGATTAAACCGGATTAATCCGCGTTGATATTTTCACAGACAAAAGCTGAATTGTAATCTGAATCAGGAACTCAGATTTATTCCTAGCAACCACGCAAAAGAAAGTTTGCACAAGGACATCATACAGCTCTGATGCTTACTACATATCGAGAGAAAATAAAGATGCTAAAACGAAACGGATAATATTGTTTTTTAAGTACAACGTAAGGACGAACGTCACGGCTCATGCGCAAAATGTTGCTGACTCTTTGTTTAGGGTGCAGACATGATGTGCTACATTAAGAAGTCTGTTATAGAAGAGGAAGGAGATCATACAATCTGTATTAATGCACTAGCTAACTTGCTCGCCATTTATTTTTACATTAGGTCAGCTACCATGTTTTAGCTGAGTCAGTTAGGTTTCCAGGCAACCGAGACATGGGGCTGGGCGGCACACTGGAGCTCGAACTTCTTAACAAGGCGGGCGGCTCATGAGTTTATGATTTGTTCACCTCTGACAACGTGTCGATTTTCTGGGAAATATCAACATCTTTACTATTTCTTGCACTTTGTCCTATTTGATTGTATGTACTGAGATGAAGAACGTATCTATCTCTAAATAAATAAGAGTGCTATAATGTGAAATGAAGTCCAACCTGAGTCCATTTCCAGCAGGTTTTTATCAGGGAGCTCAAACATAGCCGGGAAGGCCAGAGAGCGGATCTCTGAGTTGTAGGGGGCGGAGACTTCCCGAAGCTGACGCGCGAACGACTTCCGTTTCAGACTGTATGGCGGCGGTGGGTTGGCTGCGTAAAGCTCAGGGGGCGGAGCAACAGAGGCAGGAAGAACACATGACAGCCTGCAAGGAGAAGTTTGATTTATGATGTAAGGAACAAGAGAAACTCAAATAAGCAATGGAGTTAAATGATGTACTGTGTTACTATGCAGTATGACCAAACAAAAAAAAACAAAAACACACCTTTTGGCAAGGTTGTCTCCTTCCTGCAGTCTGTCTGTATGGGAGCGAAGAGCCAATCGAAGTGAGTCTGTTGCATAAACACTGTTCTGCTGGGCCTTCAGGCAGGCATCTCTGCCCACCCAGGCCCAGCGCGAGTGCTCGGGAGAAGGGAGAGGAGGAGGAGCGCGTCCCCTGGTCACAGAGCACGCCTCGAGAAGGTCAGCCCCGTACAGGACGGAGCGCTGAACACGCCGCTCGTTAACGGTGAACAGACGAGTCAGACGCTCCTTCAGCTGCCTGTTCCTCTCCTCACTCGACTCCTGAAGAGAGAAAGCTGACAAATTACAGAGGCGCACACACCAAAGCACACCCCAGATTGTAAAGATGAATAAAAGCCTCACCAGGCCTGAGTCATTGAAAAGCATGTGAGTAAATAATTTCAAAAGAGCAGTGTCTCATATCTCTCATGAGAAAACAAGAGAAGCTCCAGCTCTCACTCACGTGTGGTGCAGCATTGGAGGAGGGTTTTGAGTTGCTTCCTGCGTCAGCGGGGGCAGACGTCGTAGCCGTAGCACTAGCAGCCACACCAGCTGATTTACAGAGTTAACATTAGATCATATTTTCTTTCTTCTAATAATAATAATAATAAAATATCAACACTCAGGTGCAGATGTAAGTGAAGACTCTCACCCTGTGGAGGTGCAGGGGTGGCCGGAGGGGGGGCCGCCTGAGGGCCTGTGGAGTTTTGAACAGGTACAGGCTGGGGCATCGGCTGCATCACCAAGGAGCCCGGCGGCCTGAGGATCGGCTGCCCTGGGGTAGATACGATCTGCAGAATGTTACCTACAGGAGGAGGAAAACCAAGAGAGAGTTAAAAACGAAATACTTAGAAATATGTCATGAGATGACATACTGCAATGTGACAGGAAAATGACAGATATCCAGGCAAACTCTGGTTATAGTATGATGTAATGGATGGGTGAAAAAACAGACTGAATAAAAACAAAAAAATATTCAGTTGGAAAAAACAAAACAAAACAAAAAAAACTGGAAACACAGACACACACAACAGTCTTTAGTCTGGATAAGAATGCAAAAATAAGATTTAGACTAAAAATCACAGAAACAAATAAGTAAATAAATATCTTTTAGACTTTATAACGAAACCAAAAACAGCTTTTAGACTCGATAAAAACGCAAAAATGAGCGAGAACAAGAAAAACTAACAAAAGTGACATTTATACTACAAAAAAAAAAAAAAAAAAAAAAGCCAATAACACACACCAAAATTGGCTTTACACTTGGAAAGAAAAATGGCATCCAGCCTGAAAACAATCCCAACTGCCTCCTACACTGAAGAAAAAAAAAAAGAGTCACCCAGCCAAAAACCCCACAATCTGCGTCTGTGTCCGCTGTTCATTATCTAAGGTTTCATTGAGTGCATTGTTTCAGTCAGATGCTATCATTCGGCTGAACATTAGCTCACTATTTCGCTAGCCAGGCTTTTAATATTCTGATTGTCAATGGTTAAGTCTGCTTAGGGACGCTGAAAGGTCCTGCAGGATCGGATAAATAAAGCCACCCTCAGTCCATCACGATCGGAAAAATAGAGCCAGTGATTCATTATACAATGGAAATGTGTGATTATGCTGCCTCATAATGCCCCAGATTGAAGGAAAGCAGAGCACTGCCTCTTAACTCCCCGATGCACTGAGGGTGTAGAGAGAGTTAACAGGAACAGCAGACACACTGTGACATTACCTTGGAGCTGGAGAGGCTGTCCTGTGGTGAGCTGACGCAGCTGGCTGGGTGACAGCGTGAACTTATTGCCCTGGAACTGCAGCGTGACCGGGGTCTCGGTCTGCGCTATCCGACTCTGCGCGCCTGTTATAGACGCCAACTGAGCCACTTTCACCACGTCTCCACCTTCGGAACAGCACAAAACACACACAGACGGGTGATTAGTTGCTAAGAACCTAAAATGCCTTCTTTCTGCTTATTTGCTCTAATATTTCATTGTTTCTACAGTAACAACTTACACAGAGACGTGTAAATGTGGATGTTACAAATAAACACATTATAAAAACGCATCTAATCGTTTATGGAAGGAGTCTCCAGAGTCAGTGCTCACACACAAATAAAGCTGTAACTAAGGTTTCTGATCCAGGAAAGTCTTCAGGAGAGAGAAGGTTTTTTTTTGTTTTGTTTTGTTTTTCTGTGCTCTCAGTAACATGACAAGCTGGATGTCATCCTGTAGACGTTCCTATAAAGTGCTTCATTTATCAAACATTCAAAGATCAAAAGGTTCTGATAAAGACAACCAAAGAAGGGTTTTTAAAAGGGTTGAGAAGGTGAACAACAACAAACAAACAAACAAACAAACAAAAAAAAGGTGCAGGGTGAAGGGAGCCATGCTCACGTGCACTTGCAGCCGGAGGATACTGGAAGAAAACTTGTGAACGAATAAAAGAAAGAGGGTCAGAAGAGCAAAGCTACTCGGTGCAGGATCCTTCAGCTGAGCTGGATAAAGAAAAGGATTAGTCTGTGAACAGAAGAGACGATGCTGAAGGGAGAGGAAAGCTTAAAGGAATAATAATAAAAAAAGGTGATTAAACCAATGAGAAAATGTGAGCTGTGAACAGGACAGAGTGAAAGAGAGAGAGAGAAAGAGAGAGAGAGAGAGAGAGATAGAGACAGAGAGACAGAGAGATAGAGAGAGAGAGAGATAGAGACAGAAAGAGAAAGAGAGATAGAGACAGAGAGAGACAGAGAGAGAGACAGAGAGAGAGATAGAGACAGACAGAGAGATAGAGACAGAGAGAGAGAGAGAGAGATAGAGATAGATAGATAGAGAGAGAGAGAGAGAGAGAGAGATCTCATTCATGCAGCTGATTTAGCGGAGACTAAATCTGGGACACTGCAGTGGCGTACAGCTCCGATTATTTATATGTATAAAAAATAAAAACCAACCTGCTAACTGAGCCAAGATTCATCAGCAGTGTTTATACAGAAATTAAGTTACTCTGGAGCATAAAACATTGACGCTGCTGCAGGAAAATCTGACGTTACCGAAAACGAATTATAGCGCAACATTTACAGTTGTGACGCTTTGTAATTTATAAAGTTTATTAACTGCCGTAATAGTACACCTACCATAAAAAAAGAAAAAATAAATCTAACAAACGGGCATATTACAATTAGGTTAATGCAGTCCAGACCTGCCAATCAAGGGGAGGTGGTGTTAATCACTTTCTAATCATTATGAGGCTATTATTAATATCTTCTGTAAAATGTTAGATTTGACACTTTTTTTTTAAATTTTCACCTTTTTTCCTGGTCAAACTCTTTAGCCTTTTTTCCGCTCTTACACACGACCGCTTTGCACCAAAAACACTTCGGAGGCTGGGATTCTGGTGCATCGCTAATAAACATTAGTTATGCTAATTTTGTACTTGCTTAACGTTAGCTAATCTGCTAGTCGACACACAGAGCGAGAGTGCCACGCCATGCGTCTTTCAAGCGAAAATCTCTTAAGAGCTCAAAACACCTACACAGCTGTCAGTCATTCCAGATTTACATGTCGTTTGGCACAGCTGACGTTTTTATCGAAAAAGGAAGATCTTCTGAGTGATAACTCGTGTCAGCTTGTTAACACGTGAAGCTCTTAGGCAACACGCGCGAAGACTGGCAGGTCGACGCGTTACGATTGTAGAAAAACATGTTGAGCTTTTACACAGGACTATTTTATCTCCAGCATCCCACACTGTAGTCTAATAAATTCAACCTTTTTTTTTTTTTTGTAGCTCTTCGCCTGCTGTGCTTGAGAGGATGAGTCTGTGACTGAAAGCACGGTGACATGGCCACTTACTAGGCAAGCGAGCCTGGGCCTGGGAGCTGAGCACCAGCCTCTGGGGCAGCAGGGGGTGGGTGGATAGAGGCTGAGGGGCGACAGCAGGTCTGGGGGCTACAGCACCCACCCCTGCTACACCTAAAGCCACATGGGTGGAAGTGGCAGAAGAGGGAGCAGCTGCAACAGCAAGTCCTGGTGTGCTGCTGGCTGTAGGGTTTAGGGAAGAAGAGACAAAAATCAGATGGTGTTTCTCTAGCTGGAATAAACAGGGAACAGGAGTATGTTTAATGGCACACACCAAAAAAAAATTATAAAAAAAAATACATAAATAAATAAAAAAGCACAGAGGTTTGGTTTATAAAGCGCTGACAACAGTTACTGCGGGGGAACTTAGCAGGGATGGCCATGGCGACTGAATACATCATTTGACGTAGTTGAAACAACATAAAAATTTTGAAACTGAATCAAACCATCATTAACAGTTAAGACATGGCTAATTAATTATACTTTAAGTGAAGAGAAGTCATCTACACCTACCTAACACTTAAAGAGTAAAATCCCTTCTTCTGAGATTGAATTATCTCTCGAGTCCTCGAGCGATTCTTCTCTTTCAAATTCTTTCTTAAAGACTTTAATTTTTTACAGCTACAACGTTAAAGCAGATTTACTCGTCATCACCACAGCCATCCCTACAGCCATCGATTCCCAAAGTACCAATTGATTGCAACCTGTTACATACTACTTCATACAGACGTTATTGGGAAAACAAAACTGAGCGGAACGCTCTTGTGTGGTCCAGGGACGTCCTGCGAAAGCTTCGCTAAAAATAATCAAGCATACTACAGCTGCCTGTTAACATATAAAGGATGATCTGCATGCTAGGAAAGCAAACACCAAAAGAACATCAGTACACATTTTGGAAAGAAAAGCAAACTATAATAATATAATAATGCCTGGCCCATATTCAGTCTGATCTACATCATTCACATTCAAAAATAAAGCACCGTCTCTTTCGCACACTGTTAAAGTAAAAGGTCTTACCCTGAGTGGATGAGGTGGTAGTAACGGGTGATTTGCCCCTGGCCTGGGTGTTCTGAGGAACAGCAGTAGGGGTAGGAGTGGTGGTGGGGGCAGCAGTGGTGGTAGCAGTGGAGCGCTGGCCTTGTGTAGTGTTGACCAGGGGCACGAGACGCCCCTCTGGTTTTGTCCCGTACTGCACTGGCTGGAACAATCTGAAACACACAAACAGCATACTTACTTTCACATAATCATGCTTTAAGCAAGAAAAGTCTCTTATGATGGAGAGAGGGAGAGAGAGAGGGAGAGAGAGAGAGAGCGAGAGAGAGAGAGAGAGAGAGAGAGAGAGAGAGAGAGAAAGAAAGAAAAAGGCAGAGGGAGAGAAGAGGATAGCAGGAGAGCAGGAGAGAGAGAGGGAGAAGCCTATTTCTCTTGTCCCTTCTGAGGCAGGCGGCNAGAAAAAGGCAGAGAGAGAGAAAGAGACAGGAGAAGTGAGAGAGATAAAGGAAGAAAGAAAAAGGCAGAGAGAGAGAGAAAGAGAGAGGAGGAGAGAGAGAGATAGAGGAAGAAAGAAAAAGGCAGAGAGAGAGAGAGAGAGAGAGAGAGAGAGGGAGAGAGACAGAGACAGGGGGAGAGAGAGAGGAAGAAAGAAAAAGGCAGAGAGAGAGAGAGAGAGAGAGAGAGAAAGAGACAGGAGGAGAGAGAGAGAGAGAGATAGAGGAAGAAAGAAAAAGGCAGAGAGAGAGAGAGAAAGAGACAGGAGGAGAGAGAGAGATAGAGAGAGAGAGAGAGAGAGACAGGCAGGACAGAGACAGGAGAAAGAAAGAAAGAGATGAGTGAGAGGGACAGAGAGACAAAGATAGATAGAGAGAGAGAGAGAGACAGAAGGAGAAAGAGAGTGCAAAAGAAAATTAATTTGTCAATCATCATTATTAATGTGTTAACTAATAGTTTCTAAATCAGACACTAGTACTACAATCTGCTGAGCAATGACTCCGATCCATTCATTCCACATCACTAAACACGCACTGATTCATATGGACATATATTCTTTATCATAATGTTTTTTTTTAACCTCATGGGCTTGATCTTGCACGCTCTGGGTCTGGGCGGAGGGTCGGGTGTGCTGTGGATCTCCTCGATGAGCTGCTGACTCAATCTGAGCTTGGGAAGAACCTCTGCTGTCTCGAAGCGGGTCAGTCTGCCTTCATTACCGATCAGGTCGAAAAGAGACAAGTCCACAGTCTGGGAGGGAAAAGAAAGAGTGAATTCAGTTGGAATTTCAGAAGCATTTACTTGCTATAATAATAACTATAAGAAGAAGAAAAAAAAGAAGAACTGGATAAATGTAAAATAGAAAAAAGCATGTGATGAGAATTAGAGGATTGTGAACTGAATCGGTTTTATTTTCTATTCTTTGCATTTAACATTTATTCTTTAACTTCTATCTATCAATAGTAACAATAATAATAATAAGAGGAACTAAATACAAATTAATATAAAAATAAAAAAGAAGCAAAACTGAAACCAGTCGACAGTTCTCCAACAATTATCACACACAAACAGTAGAAAATGGGAAGTCTTATCACACACACACACACACACACACACACACACACACACACACACACACACACACGACACAGACACACGACACAGACAGGCAGACACACACACACAGATAGGCAGACAGACACACAGACACAGACAGACTCACAGACACAGACACACACACAGACAGACACAGACACACACACAGAGAGACAGACACACACACAGAGAGACAGACACACACACAGACAAGACACAGACACACACGCGCAGGCAGACACACACGCGCAGGCAGACACACACACGCAGGCAGACACACGCGCAGGCAGACACAGAGACAGGCACAGAGACAGGCACAGAGACAGGCACAGAGACAGGCAGACAGACAGACACACACACACAGACACACAGACAGACAGACACACAGACACAGAGACAAGCACAGAGACAGGCACAGACCTTCCACTGGTCCTTCTGCAGAGCTGTGAGCAGTAAAGACGGCGTGTTGTACTGCAGGCTCTGGCATGTGTACGAGCTGGCAGTCTCTCTGATCTGGATCAGATCTGGGTGATTACAGATCCTCTGCAGCTGCATTAGAACCTGCAGCACACTCACAAAGCGTCCGGTCTTTAGAGCCTCCTGAGCACTACACGGTCAAACACAAACACACACAAAAGATAAAACAGTGTTTAATTTAACACAGTGGCTCCCTCTACGCACTGTCTGGGGGGAACCTATACACTTTTAAGCAATAGTAATGGTACTTGGACTAGATTTGTTAAACATTGCTAATACAACACAATACTGGGGGTAATAATGATGCGGCCGGCACGGACCTGGGCTGTGTGAGGATATCCTCGTACATGCTCTTCTGTCTCGCAGAGAGACGGCACTTCAGGATGTGCTCGTACTTCTTAGGCAGCTGCTTCTCCACATCTCTCTTGGAGCGACGCAGGATGAACGGCTGAATCATCTACACGCAGCAGGAGAGACCGACATACAAAGAAAGATCTTTCACTACAAACGCAAACCTGATGCGTTCAGTTTTTTTTTTTCTTCCTTGAACACAGCTAATCAGAGTGAGGTTTACACCGTAACCATAACGACGCTCTGACCAGTCCCAGCTAGCACAACTCACTAGCCCTACATGCTACATAGAATACATTTATTACTATATCAGTAATGCAGATGATAATTAAAGATTGGTGTAACTCTGGTGAAAAGAAAGTTGTTGTTCTTCGATGTCGCTTCCTGGAGGCAGAAAATCAAGAGAATGTGAGCTGCTTGTATGACTTGACCATAAGTGAAGTGAAGTGACTTTGTGGCCAAGTGTGGTGACCCATACTCGGAATTTGTGCTCTGCATTTAACCCATCNTCGAACCCACGACCTTCAGGTTCACCTTCAGGTTACAAGTCCGACTCTCGGACCATTAGGCCACGACTGCCCCCTATACTATTGAAGTAAGTAAATATGGACAACCCACAGTTTTCCAAAATTGCCTGTGGATGATTAGCTCAGCTAGCTAAAATTAGTATTAGATGCCACGTGTGTGTGCGTGTGTGTGTGTGTGTGTAAGCCTACTCTGTGTAGTCTGATGACCAGTTTGTGGCAATAGTCCTGGTTTTGGTCTGCGCCGGGTTGGATGGGAAAGTCGAGGTACGAGCGTGTGATTCCAGGCAGGAGGAAGTGGATCATGGTCCACAGCTCTCTCAGAGTGTTCTGCAGTGGGCTGTTGATCAGCAAGATCCTCTGCTGGCTGTACGACAATAACGAATCAACAACAACATTCGATTAATGCACAAACACACACTCCGTCATTTATTCGAGGGCAGAAAGCTGAAGATGGCGTCCGACCTCCTGACGGTGAAGATGGTTTCCCAGTGTTTCTCGGTCAGGTTCTTGATCAGCTGCACTTCGTCCAGCACCAGGTGCCTCCAGCGCCGCTTCAGGAACTGAGCCTGGTCTTTCAGCAGCAGCTTGTACGACGTAAGGCATACGTGGAAGCTGTTGGGCTCGGACCACCACTGCAAAGAGGTGAGGCAAACGGGAATAAGGCTAATGCCACAAGGCTACACGAGCGTGTGATAAGCAGACATTTTGACGTTTACCGATCGTTTGTATCTGCGCTCTCTCTTGCTGCCCAAGTACAAGAGGATTTTGAGGCCCGGGCACCAGCGCTTGAACTCCATTTCCCAGTTTAGCAGTTTGCAGGTTCTCACCACCACCAGGTGAGGGCCCCATATACCTGCAAATAAGAAACAGCAACTAACAGCTGGACTTCCTACCAATCATAAATCTGCTGTTTATCTGTTAAACACTTTAAAACAACCGTGCCTTTTCCTGGAGTGTCCCATGTTTTTATCTTTAGTTTTGTTAGCAATATTAGCCTCGTACCACCAAAATACAAAACTAAAGGAGCAAACCATTTTTGCCCAAACTATTCCTTTAATGTGGTCCTGCATCACTGATACTTTTAGAATTGGGGGGAAAAAAAGAGCTCTGAAAGTAAATAAAGTCTGAAAATGTGTAAAGGTGTCTGTTTCTGCGATCACGATGTCTGTGAAATCCACAGATTTTATTCATATCCGGGTAATCAGTGAGTATTAGGACAAAGTGCTGCAGATTAGAGCCAGCACTTTACACCCCTACATCAGCAGTGGTACAGTCCTAGTTGAAGACGGACCTTCGTGACAGGCCAGGTGTGCGAGGTAGGCCACCGTCTGGACGGTCTTGCCCAGTCCGGTCTCGTCTGCCAGAATGCCGTTGAGGTGTTTTCGGTGCAGGTTAGCCAACCACTCGACACCCACCAACTGGTAATCTCTCAGAGAGCCGTGAATGAGGGAGGGCACAGGAAGACGAGTCTACAAAAAGAGAGAGAGAGAGAGAGAGAGAGAGAGAGAGAGAGAGAGAGAGAGAGAGGATAGTAGGAGAGAGGATAACAGAAGAACAGTTAAATATGGCAGAAATTAAAATGACCTCAGCCATCAAAATGAGCTGAAAATGTTGTCTATTAAAAGTTAAAGTTATTTATAGCCGTGTTTCCACTGAGGAACATTTTCAAGAACTATAGAGCTCAGGAAGTGAAATAAAAGCAGTTCCTGTGCCATTAATAGTCACTTGTTAATGGAGCAGGAACTGAAAATTCCCTGAATAAGGAAATTGGATTGTGTAGTACAAGCGATTTGGGCAGATTTAAGCTCTGGGTGAACTCCTAATACAACGTTCTCTCATGTAATCACTGCAATATTTAAAGCATAAGCACGGAAACTCACGGTTGGTGTAGTCCTAGCACTGCCTTTGGGCAGAATCAGGTCTGTTGCCCGGGACACTTCTGCTATATCCTTCGTGGGTTTGCCGTTGGTTCCTGAGGTGCTGCTGCTCCGTTCGGGTCCGCGGTACTGCTCGTCACTCAGGAGTGTGTCGATGAGAACCGCCTCGTGGGGGCTGTCCAGCGGACAACTATCCATGTCTAACGTAGCAGAAAAGATTTCAAAGATTATTTCAGCTCACCTAATGATAGAACGTATCTAGCTAATCAAACACACCACTCAGTTTTTCTATCTTTGCCAAATGCAGAAATAATGGCGCCCCCAAACGGAGACGTGTGTAATGTTAAATGGGGAAAATATTTCTTGTTATATTTTTTTTCCACAATGTTCACATTATATCACCCATATTGTATTTCACTTCTGGACTATTAGACACTTTGACAACAACAGTCGAACTCCTACAGCCTTCCTAGCAGAAATTAAACACTGCTTTGTGCAAATGAAATTAAATATATTTTACTGGTCTGATATATATTTTAGGGCTTAGTTAACAGCACAAAAAAATACCCTAGATTACACAAATAAACCCGTGCTGTTTTTAAAGGCAAGTTTTAAAGAAATTCTATGTATAAACTGAAACTGGAGAGTGTGTTTAATAATCTAGAGTGATTTATTGACTTATAGTGAGGAACGAAACAGTGCCTTCGACGTCATCTTTCTCCTCATCCTCACTCTGGCAGGCAGGCTGCGGCCACTCGAATCCCTCAGCATACGCACCGGCGTATTTCTTTACCAAAGCCTCCAGCGGCACCTCAGCTACAAAGAAACCGGAGCACAATGATTTAAGCAAACAAAACACAAACATATCTTACACGCTACAAAATTTCTCCGGCTAAGCACAGGAACTTCTGCTTTTTATCACACACTTCATAATAGGGCCTTTCGCACCGCGGGAACCTTTTCATAGTTCCCGAACTAAATGTGGAACTACCCACTTTTTGTTTTCGCACCTCCGGAACTGGGTGTGATTGAGACTGAGAACCAAATCAGCTCCTACTCCGGAGCAGGGTCTAACCAGCACGACTGGTGCTATCCGTGACGTAAGTAGACGCTGATTGGCCAAACGCGTACGAAAGCGCCCTCACACACACGCCCTGATTTAAAACGCCGTGTAAACATACTGTAGTGTCACCGTATTTCACAAGTATGGAGAAGTGCAACACGGCTCCGATCACGGCGTCCTCCATCCTCCGGCTGTTTACGTTGTTCTTCTTTGTTTCCGTCGTTAAACGCCGCGCACAGATGACGTCGCTGTCGACCGGCTTACGCCACTCCCTAGTGCCCACTGACGGTGCGAATGCGACCCTTTAAATGGTACTGGGAAACAGTTCGCGCAAAATCGCCCCGTACTTTAGTACCGTACATTTAGTTCTGGAACTAAAGCGGTGCGAAAGGCCCTCATGTCTCAAAAGAAGGAAAGTACCCATGCAGAGCACGGCGTTCCTTGAGTGGGATTTAAATACCGAGAAAAACCTTTGTGTAGCTGTGTGAAAGCGGTCACTGACCTTCCTTGGTGAGTTCAACAAGCTCCTCTTTTTGTTCAGCAGCTACTTCCAAAGCCTCCTGCTCCTCTATAGTGCTTTCCTCATCCTCAGCTGCAAACCACACACACGCAAGGTTTAGCACACGTCATTAACCCAGTGAAAACTCAGGGCGTGAAAACAAATCTCTAAGATGTAGATAAATTAAAAAAAAAAAATCAATAAAAAATGGTGGATGGTGTCACCTCACGCGATAAAAGTACATACCCTCTTCATCAGAAAGGGACGTGCTCGTCTTCCTCTTGCGGGTGGTGCTCCCGGATCCCTGAGAAAACAAAAACAAAACAAAAGAAAGCTGTAAACCAACAGAAATCTCACATAACTTTAATTACAAAAAAAAGAGAGAGGTACAGAAATGATCTCACCACTCTGCTGTCCTTCTCTCCTGAAGCCTGAGCAGATTTACTGCTTTGTCCTGGATCAACACAAAGCGTCAAAAATCAATATCTTTAATGCTGACTGACACGGCGTGTACCGGACGTGAGCAGAAACAGGAAAACTCTCACCTCTGCTTCCTGATTTCTGTAGCCGGAGCACTTTCTGTCTTTTGCTCGCGATCTCCAAATGGAGTTTGATTTCCACAACCTGAGACAACGAGGAAACCAGACGACACTTTGAGAATAAATCAGGCTCATGGGGATTGAGGAAAAAGTTCAAATTAGAAATGACTGCGTAATGTAAGACGTTATGTTTTTATTATTTTTCACCTGTTCGATGTTGGACCAGAAGTAGTCCACCTCACGTGCAATGACGCTGGCTATGTTCCTCAACCTCAGCTCCTCCTCCATCTTCTTCCTCTCCTCGGCCTTCCTCACCTCAGCGTGGTAACGGGCGCAAGTGCGCACCAGCTGAAGAAACAAAACAAATCCCTGACCAGTTCAGGCGTGTCTAATTTGTTAGGAAATGGTGGAAATTAGCTGAAGCGAGCTCTTCAAGTTCAAACAACTGCCATAAAGTTATGTTCACACTAGCAAGCGACAACGTGACAGGCGTCTCTTCACTTTCTACACACACACGCACGTGACATGAACCCGCAGTTTCAGCAATTTGAGATTTTATTAAGTTTATGCAAATTAGGTATGATTTTATTAAGTTTATGCAAATTAGGTATGATAATCCCTGCCGGACCCGAGTCTCGAACCCACGACCTTCAGGTTACAAGTCTGACTCTCGAACCATTAGGCCACTTTTCACATTTTAGAGAAAAGCGGTATTACTTAACAATCTGTTCCTTTCTTACCTTTTTGGCGGCGGCCATCTTCCAGCGTCTCTCCTGGGCAAAATCGGCAGCCATCCACTGCATCTCCTCCAGCAGGTAGTCCCAGTGGGATTTGGGCCTGCTGGCTTCCTGCAGTTTAGGCAGCCGGCTAGCTGACCACTGGCCCTCCTTCCTCAGCTCAGCAATGCGCTGATGCACTTGGCTCTCCTACATGGGGTCACACATGCAGTAACAGTCGTTCTGGTCATACAGCCTATTCTGGTTATTCTGAGTTCAGCTTTTTTCTGCTAGTTTTAGCAAAACGATGCCATTGAGGCTGACAAAGTTAAAGAGAATATAGAGCCTGAATGTCTAACTGATCATATACATTGTTTGGCTCCGTAATATTATCATTTGTACACAAAGGAAGGAAGCGATTCAGCTTCCAGATGGCTGCCATGAGCTTTTTTTCCTTCCTTATTTTTTTAAAAAAATCTCTTTTTGTCCATTTTTATAGATAACAGTGCCTTACAGCCTTAGAACCATTTTAAGATACCGAACAATTAAATGGTTTGAGGTGAGTGTGATCAAAATTTGGACAATATTTTAAGCTTCTCTAGTTTATTAGTTCACTAATTTCATATTCAAACACTAAACATGTCTTTGCTGAACATTTGTAGTCATCTAAATTTCCTTTTTTGATCCAACTTCCTCTTTAGGATTGGATTTAAATATTCCAAAATGATTAAATATGATGCTTTGCTCCATTTGAGAGATTTGCTCCTCTCACCAGTTTAGCCTGCTCCGCCTGCTTGTCCTGGGAGCTCTCCTGGGCGTTGTTTGCAGTCGAGCCCTGGCTCAGCGTGGAGAGCTTCAGCGCCGTAGTGCCGTTGGAGGCGGTGAGTTTGGAGTGCGAGGCGGGGGACAGTGTGTGAGGCGCAGGGGTCCGAACTGTAGTGGACGGGTGAGGGGTGGGCAAGGAGGGTAAAGGTGGAGTGGGCATGACGGAGGACAGCGGGTTGGACAGACGCTGGGCAGGCTCCGCTCCGTGGCGAACGAGAGTGACGGTCTTAGGGGAGAGGAGGAAGAATGAAATTGTGACAACAGAAAAAAATAAATAAAAATCAAGATACAATGAAGATGCAAATTAGAAATGCACCTAGTAAACCGGTGCTGCACAGACTGAATTTGTATACTGAAACCTCACAGGCTCTTAGGTTTTATGATGCAATAACACGCATATATATTCCCAGTATAGATTTCAGATTCTCCTCTTTCTTTGGAAGGCTTTAAAAGTGAACCAAGAAAATAGTCACAAAACCTGCCAACCCTGAGGTAACCCTGATTTTTGTTTAAACAGATAAACTGAACAGATTAAAAGGTGAAGGTTTTAGTTAGATGAAGATAAGGCTTGTTTACTCACGGCCTGTCCTGACTGCATGACCGGCTGCGTTTGCTGCTGCTGCTGTATTTGGAGCTGCATCTGCAGCTGTGGGTGTGGGTTCACTGCAGCCAGCACGGCCCCTGCCGCCTGCAGCTTCACCTGGGCCTGGAGCTGCCCGCCCGGTGCCTGGCACTGCTGCTCCAACACCACGGGCTGAGCCTGAGAGAGCGCTAGAGGCAAAGCGGCCATGGGCAGCGTAGCTTGGGGAATTCGGCCTGGCAGCTGAGGTGGAGGAGTGTGGAGGCTGGCGGCGTTCTGCACCGGCGGGCCTTTGGACGGGTCATACTGCTGCTGGTTCTGGTTCTGCCCCCCTATCTGGACCGCCTGTGGGGTCGGGGGCATGCCACCTGAGAGAGAATGGAAGGAAGATACGGAGAGAGAGAGAGAAAGAGAGAGAGAGAGAGA
>JAKKZN010000008.1:23305465-23321498 GCA_033441825.1 Pangasius elongatus | reverse complement strand
ACTGCTACTGCTTTAGCAGTGAGCCTGTACACACACACACACACACACACACACACACACACACACACACACACACACACACACAGAGAATAAAATCCTTGCCCTTGTTGTCTGTGTAATATACTTGATAAACGATTAAGGCCAATTCCACCATTATAGACCTGACACTTAAACAGATTTAGAACGCAGACCAGCATTCACCATTAAGATTTCCACATTAGGCATATATCAGCATCAGACTTATCAGCGTCATGGATGTGATATCTCACGAACGGACAGTTTTGGTAAACTCTGACTTTTAAAAATACAAATAACAAAATGTTTTAAGGTACGGTTTTGAAACTATTCGTTGTTTCTGTGTATAAATCTCTGGGGAAATTCTAGCATTATGGATGTGACACACTCTGTGTAGACTGTAGAGATCACGCAGCTACAGGGTTAACTGTCGCGCAAAAGGAGTGAAATAGCGCCTACAGCGTAATATCTCTTCCAAGGTAAGCTTCACATTCCTTTAATCACATTTTCCTGTAATCATATAATTGTTTGATATAAATGTGGATTCCAGGAAGAGCAGGTGCTGTGATGTTGGGCAAAAAAAGGATATCTTAATAATAATAATAATAATAATAATAATAATACAGTAAAAACATTATGAAACTTTGAGGACCTGAAAAATATTCTGAAGTCTATGGACACTCACTTGACAGAGTTAGCATCTCCTTGCACTTTGTAGTTCTCTGCACTGATTCTGGAGATGATCCTCGTCACAGCGATGAGGATACCGATATTCACCTGAAACACACAGTTAAGTTTCGTTTTTATTGAGATTTTAGGCTCTGAACTAAAAAGAAAAGGATTGCATTTGATTTGTAATAGTTGCCATAGACCCAATTAATGCATTAATGACTGTAGATGGCTGTGGTGTATTAATATGCTTTATACTACAGTGCTGTTGAGAGAGAGAGTGATAGAAAGTGTGAGAGGAGAGAGAGAGAGAGAGATAGAAAGTGTGAGAGGAGAGAGAGAGAGAGAGATGCCGGCGAGGGAGTGACTGTTTATAGCAGCAATGATGTAGGTCAGAACAGGAACTAACTTTGTCTCTCAGGTGTTCCAACATTAAATCTAGCTATAAACTGCTAAAATGTGCGATGTGTCCTTCATTAATAATTGAAAAAATTAAAATCGTTGGTAAACCGCTGTGGTATAAGCGGAATAACACATTCCAGTCCACGCTGTTAAATGAAAATAATGCACTTTGGCGGTGTGGTGGCATTCAAGCTTACGCCTCATGACGCGTCACGCCCCTCCGGCACGTGTTATTAACAGCACCGTCTGCCGTGTGTTATTCCTTACTTACGGAAGGAGTCTCCAGCGGCAGCACTTAAGTTTTCTGCCATGTGTTTTGTCTCATTAACTTTAAGAAAATGAGCGAGAAAGACCTACAGCTGCTAGAAAGTGATAACGGGAACTAACTTGATGTTCCACAACATTTAATGCAACTATAAACGGTTAAAAAAACACAATGTATTGTTTATTAATAAATTTAACACTTTGGGATGTGCTGTTAGGAGAAAGTAATCAACTTTAGGGTGGGAACAGTGACTTGGTGTTGTTGTTTGTTCGTATCACACCATCTCAGCATGGACGATTTTTCCTATAAGCACTTTCACCACACACACACACACACGCAGTCACACAGTCACAGCTAAACACAGAAAGGGCCGAGTGTGTGAATGTACGACTGCGCTCACACTTACCATAATGACAAACAGAGCAGGGGCCACGAACGCCCATATAGCGCCGTTCTTCAGAGACAGCCAGCAGCTGGAGGGTAAAGAGCAGGGACAGAGAAAGACAAAACACTCAAATCTAAACACTTTCACAGCCATTTATCTCCTCAGATTTAAAATACACACTGCAACACTAAGGAGAACGTTCTGAAACACTGTTCATTCTGAAACCATGGAAAAATGTATATGATATTGCGTAATGTATCAACAATAGCTTTTTGCTATTTTTACCCAACACATGACGCTGTATCTAGCTAATACTCGTTTGGCTGACATGAAGAGAACTGTGAAGCAGTTAAGCCTTCTGCCTTAGATATTAGATACTTTCCATCTCCCGTCTCTAAAACATACACTGATCAACAAAGCCACACAGATGCCATAGATATACGATTAAAACACACGTAAACCTAAACACTTCTACATCTATTTATTGCTCATTTTCAGGACACACACGCACACACACACGCACACACGTATCATGTGCTGAGAGGAATAATACTCGTATGATTACAATAAATCATATCTAAACTGTTCCACGTCTATTTATTTTCCCTTTTTACACTGATAAACAGAGCTACAGTCACAAAAGCACGAGCACGTAAGAACGTGCTGAACGGAATAATAGTTACGTGATTATGATAAACTCTTCCACACTTCCAGGGTTACTCACTTTCCGTCTTCTCCGTAACTGCTCAGCGACGACGTTATGGACACAACGCATATGACCACCGGGGATCCTGAGGACAAACAACAAGAGAGAATATCACCCCAGATGTGTAAAATGTCAGCTCTAAACAAACCAGAGCAGGGAAGCGTAATAGGAGATTTCAGCGCTAGTGAGGATACACAGACCCTTTTCTAGATTGTTATTTTTCTTGAGGGAATCAGGCATCGGATGGCCCCTTGTTCTGTATGTTTCCTTTGCTTTCTAAACATGTGAATGGTGACAAGACGGTGGACGGACGTGGAGACGTCGCTCAGGCGGCTTGAGTGACGGCGAATCAAAGGCGGGGAAATTAAAAGCGAAGGATCAAACACATTCCCAAGGCTAAAAATACCACGCTGAAACTGCTAAAGAACGATCGGGACTTTTACGATCATGTCCTAATAACTATAATAGGAACCGCTGGAACAGCACCGGCTCGGTCTGTGCTGCCGCAAATAAAGAGCTGCAAATGTTTGCCAGACGACATTTAGAAAGAGGGAGCCTCCATTCTGAGGGAATGACTAAAGGTCTAAGTAGGAACATTTTACTGACTCATTTCTATCGTGTGTAACCATGGAAACCAATAAATACTTTCAGCTATTTCATAATTTATAATGGGTTTACTTACAGTACGAACATCATAGCTCGGTTTGACTTTCACAGCTATCGTGAACACATGCAAGCAATTAATGTGTTTTTTTTTCTTGACAAATCAAAGGAATCCTTTTAAGAACAAGAGAAGACTGAGTGTGTGTGTGTGTATGTGTGTGTGTGTGTGTGTGTGAAAGAGAAAGAGAATAAGGGTGAGAGAGATCCAGAAAGACAGCATGTGCATTAAAACATCTGCACGTTTGAGAACATCTCAGTGATTAACACTGACAGCAGCATTAGCAAAACATTCCTCGGCAGTTTAGTGCTCTTTAGCGTAGTGACATCTCAGACAGGCCATAATGAGCAATGACCTCCCACTCAAGCGCTCTCTCTCTCTCACACACACACACACACACACACACACACACACACACACGCACACACACACACACACACAGCAATGCTGGAGCTGCTTCATTTCACTTCTCACTTTTACTTCTTATGGTATATACATCAGGCTCTTTTTACATAAAAATTGTAAAAAGAAAAAACTGACGAGTGCCGTGTGGACAGTCAACAAATGAAGATGATTTTTACACGTTTATTTAATTTGTCATATTTTAATATTCCACGCATTTACTCAATTCATGTTTAACCTCGCACTGGTTCTATCACGACACTATTCATCTTATCTACTTGATAATCTTTGCGCATGACGTTTGGGTCTGCTGATTACTTGTCTGCTTTTTTTTTTCTCAAGGAAAATGCTACACGTATTTCATATTTCATATATCACTTGTTTGTGAACATGAGTTGTGCTGTTTACATTTCCTGCATCCTGTCTATTAAGCTACCTTCAAAACATTTTTTTGACTATATTTGCAGTGATGATGTACCAAAAAATTAAACCCTCAAAAAAAAACAACAATACTTTAAAATAACTTTAGAAAAGTGTCTATTTTTTGTGTTCTTTTCAAAACAAACATTTTAGGTTAGCCTCGGTGTAACACATATTCCTGGTTTGTGCGACTAACCCAATATTATCTAGTGTGAATTCAAATTTATTTCACAAACTAAAATTTCAGACACACTACCCACTCTGTAAATTAAAAAAAATGTGAAGAAAAGAAAATACAAACTCATAAAAACATAATATCCTTAATTGTAGTGAAGGAATTCAGAGTAAATGTTAATCCGTATGTTTATTTTATAACTGTAAAATGAGATTATTTTATAAAATGAGACGTCAGGGCCTTTACCCTGCACTCCTCTGGTGTTTAATTTGGTTAAATTGGTCCTTTTTAGTTCCCGAATACACCACTCTATAGCTTATACAAACCAGCGTTAGGCTTTTAATTAATTAATTCTCCCAACACTTTGTATCACTGTACTTTAACTGTTTAAAAATGTAAAAATGCATATTGTTGGCTCATTTAAGATAAAAAAAAAAAGCAAGCTCGCCCACCCCAGCCTATGCCGTAGTAGTAGAAGTGCTTGCTGCCCTCGGAGCCGAACACTTTGATCACCATGCTGTAGAGATGAAGCCCCTCCACCAGCATCCAGGCGAACGCACACAGGAAGAAGAAGTGAAGCAGAACTGCCATCACCTTACAGGGCAACTAAAGGGCAGAGAAAAAGTGTCAGAGGTCACTACGCAATTATACCCCGTGGGGCTCTAAAAGAAGAGGGTGAGTGGAATTTAGGTGTAAAATTACAAACTACACACATTGCTGAATGTTTTTTTAACACCTTGGGGTCAGTACTAGGTTAAGAAGCAAACATTTCCATTCAGCAGTGGCAACTAAAGTATTGGAAAATATGATCCAACTGCACACCTACTAGGTGAAACGGGGTTTCTTCCCCATCTCTACTAACCAAGTGAAGCTCGTAGAACAGAAACTGTATTTATCAGTTCATTATAAACTCATCAGGGTTTATAAATCAGGCACTGGGAAATGGAGGCACAGAGGTCACATCCAATAGAGATGTGCAATGAAATGACATTATGCTCTGCTCCAGGAGTGAGAGCGGTCACGTCCTCAGACGGGAGATCTGAGCTGGGGAAATTAAATCACTCTGCCGCTTTATTGAATCCGTTTGGCAGCCCCGTCGGAGGCATGCGAGAACATCAGCACATTCATCTAACTTTACCTTTGCCTGGACAATTCACCGTAACAAGACATCTCCTGTTATCTCTATTGGACGAAAACATCCTGCTGCAAGAAAGGACATAATTGTATTTGCTGCAAGCACTCTATAATAATAGGCATCATGACCGGGGAAATGTTGGTTATAACCGTCTGGCTGTTATTGTCATCCAGTCACCCAAAGCGCACATCAGGACGGAGTCTGACTGGAAGAAAAGGCAGGTCCACTTTAACTGAGATACAGCTGTTGTTCAGGAACTCCTAAGGGAATTATCTCTATGGCCATAAGATAAACACGATGGAAACAAAGGCAGTATGGCTCTCATGGATCTCAAAGTTTTTTTTTTTTATGTTTACTTTTAGCATTATTAATCTCCAGAGGGGCAATTGTTTTTTTCTCATGCCCCAACATGGAAGGAAACGCAGGGTCAGAGCCTCTGAAGAAGTTAAAGGTTTCCCCAGACCCTTACTTTTTTATGAAGACACTAGAATATTCACTGCTGAGGTACTAATGCTCCGAAACATGTCAGGAATAAGACACGATGGTTCAAAAGAGAGCGACGGACCAAGAATCACCAAGACGTAGAGGAGGATACTTACCGTCCCGGGTTCAAAGCGAAAGCTGATGAGCAGGAGGATCTGGGCCACCAGGATGGCGAAGGACAAGTTAGCATGGATGTGATAGCGTTGGTTCCGGATGGTGCTCACAGACCTACACACACACACACACACACACACACACATACAGAGAGAGAGAGAGAGAGAGAGAGACAGCTAGCTATGTGAAATACAGTGTAATATCAAGTCAGAGTACATGAGTGTACTCTTTTGGCAAAGCTATCATACTCACGAGAGCACAGCAAAGGTGACCAAGGTGATGGCCAGACAGAAGATGGAGATGGAGCAACCCACGTAGGTAATGGTGGAGAGCGCCACTTGATGACTCTTAGCGAGCTGTGCAGGACAAAACAGAGCAATAGAGATTATGCTGTATTTTACCTTCTATAAAATGACCCCAGGTAATACACTGACATGCTGGTAAAGATTCAGTTAACACCTATTGGAAAAGAGGTTTTACTGCAGTGTAAAGACACTCCATGTTTAAACATTGCATTAAAAACTTCACACTGTGGTTCCAACTGTTCAACTGAGCACCAGTTAAAATGTGGAATTTTAATCTTAAAGTAAAATCTCTACCACATTATATTAGTAAACTGTAAACTAATTAAAAGCAGCTGCACGGTCCCATCTTCCAACCACCTATTCCACACCGATGCTGCTTGAACAAAACCACGTTTCTTTTTTTGGATGAATATTTATGTAAATATGTTATAAACAGGTCCGTCTTATTCAGCAGACCGAGCCACTGAAAAGGTCAGAAACCACAGGAAGGCTGGAATGACGTGAGCCGAATAAACACTGAAACTCTCTCTCACCAGTAATTCAGTGCAAAGTCAAAGGTTACACTTGACTGATATAGTTGCTTTCCATATATGTAATGATAAAGTTAACTTGGAAGAGCTTTTTTTTTCCAATCTATTTTAAACAAAAGATGTTTAATCCTAACATCTGGTCAACTCATCATTATGAAGAATAAATGTTGCTCTAACAGTAGCACTTCATGGTAAATTATGCAGGGTGAAATATCAACCGAATCACCCACTGAAGTCACTGTGAAATGAATTATGTGCCTAACTGTTTCTGCTTTGATCATCATTCTGAACACTACATTTCAAGCTCAGGTACACTGACCATGAGCCAAAAGAAATGTGACTATTTTTCTGCCTGGTGGGCTTCAGAGAAATCGGATCACCCGGAGACTTTCTTCAGGCTCGTCTGCATTTCGGTAAAAAGTGTTGGCGTAAAAATAAACATCCTGAAATACAATAGATTGCATTACATTTTCATTAAGGCTTTTACAAAGTTTACAATACCATGCTAAAGTCAGATAAGGAACAACTTTTTTTTATTTCTTAAATAAAGGCAAAGAGCTATTCCTCTGAGGTGGCATGTTCTCATAAAATGATTGTTCCCATAGCTGGACGCTGTGTACGCTAGGACTTCCTCCTGTTTCGTGATTATGGATGGCCCAGAATATCTCCTCAGTGTGCGTCCAAAAAAGGATGATCCCTCAGCCTGGAAGACTGTGGCAAGCCGCTAATTAAAGCCTGAAGACCGGCAGAGTTTAGAATCGCAGCTGGAACAGGCCTAACTGGTGACAGATTTTATTTACAAATCCAAAAACCAAGCTGCACTGCACCTGGGTGTCTAGAATATGTTGGTCACTTTGTAATTCATCGGTTGGTCTTTTGGAGTTGTTTTCTGACTCAAATTTGTGAATGGATGGCGATCCTTGACTAGGGATGCATCGATACCGATAGTGGAGACATCAATACCATGCTCATTTACTCCTACTCGTACTGGTAAAGAAACGCTCCGATACCAACATCGAAAACCACGTCGTACTCTGTGAAATAAGCCTAGTGATCTGGACTTATTTCACAATTCATGACGCAATCAAAGCAAAACAGAAAACATCAAGAGGAGGAACTGCAGCGTCTTCCTACAATACAAGTAACGAGGAGCTAATTGTTAACAGCACATGATGATGAACTGATGCTGAAATCTACAATGAGTGAAAGAGTGAAAACAACAACAGCAGTTTAGCCAGTATGTTGTTCTTGTCGACAACTCAGGAACTATCGGTCATATACAACGAACACGCAATGTGGATGCGATGAAAAAAAAAGAGAGAAAAGAAACATACTGTACTTATAGCTGTACGGAAGCTCTTTTCTAAAGTGAAACAAAACCACCACTTCTCCACTACAAACCCTGCGGTTTGAGGTAACTAACCTAGCTAGCTAATGAACTAAAATCGACTTGCTGATGTTATAAAGAAGATCCTTGTAGCGTATGTGTGTCGACATGTGTGTGTGCCCTGACATGCTTGATTGATTAATATTAAGTACTCACTTGGTATCAACAAGTACCAAGAACATGTGGTGAAAAAGGCTATCCTTGACATATCTAGCCATGCCATAGCTCTTATTCATTATCTCCTAACCACTTTGTTATTTATGAGCAGACAATCTCCTCTGGTCCACTCTACTCAGCCCACACACTCAGCCTCCTGTGAAATACGCTCACACACAATGCATGCTGAGCTTCAGATTAACCAGATACAAAATGTACTCCCTCTCTGTCTTTCTCTCTTGAGAACCTTCTCATCTCCTTCCAAAATGTCATCTCCTCTAAAGTCTCATTGAGATTTAGTGAGCTCTTCAGCCAATCATAACTTGTACGCTCTTGGCTGGTTGTCTATTGAAAACAAAATTCAAGCATCTGATTCAGCAATGAATCTTTTATTTTTTTTTTGGAGATTCCTACTGAGACCTGACCTTAATGTCTGAGAAAGTGAGCTTGGCAAAGACTGATGGGAGTCACAAGGACTGACTGTACCTTACTCTTTCTCACCAATCCAAAAAAGCTTAAAATAGACTATCACTATGGTGAAATATGGCTCGGTAGTAATAATCCTAGCAGAATTTTAAGTTCCATGTTCATACGGTGCACGCTTAACCACACTTAATGGAGGCTCGCCCACAGAAATCCCCTAAAGACCGCAAGAAATACGTTCTCTCTCCTTCCTTCCTCAGGACACATGGGTCTCAGGAACGCTGCTCCAACCATGTTGGTGGACCGCTGACTGGACTCCAAAATCAACCTAACCACATCAATTAGCATGGAGGCGGTGAGTTTCTGGAGAATCACCAAAGAGTAGCATTGTAAGGAGCAGAAATGTAAAAAACAAATGTCAAGTGAACTTTTCTCTATATACTTTTCCCTGGCACTATAATGAAAATTTATAGTGTTATATTTCTTCTAATAATTTTGGTTATGCCACTAATATCGGGGTTTGAATCCAACTGCAATAAATAATATCACAAAAAAAAAAACAAGTAAAAAAATAAGAGATTTGACTAAAAAACTGACTAATGGACAGTGAAAAACAAGCTAGCTGTGGAAGCTCACTGAATGAAAAACTAAATATTTTCATTAAATGATTATGCAGGCAAGCCCAGTAACATCTGGTGTATAAACAATTAGCAAAACAGGATTAATGATAAGACGTTAACGACGAGGGGTCTGAAAATTACATAAACATAATGTCAGACACCTTTGTATTAGATTTATTTCAGACATTCCATCATGATGTAGTGTGAACCACAACAGCTAAACCCAGTACTTCATGTTATTTTTGGTTTGTGTGTTGGTTAATCTAGCTCTGGTGGATTGTGCTTTATTTTAAAGAGCACAGTGTGTACTGTTTGTATAGTGATTATAGCCCTTACTGTGCAGATAACAATGAGAACCAACCCAAGCCTACTTCATTACATCATTGGGATTTTGCTGGTTTGGCAAAATTAATGCTAAAACTATTATAAATATTTTGCTGAAACAGACCAAGATGTGTCTCTAGTGCAAAACATCCTGATGTCATTAGAGTTCCTGATTTATCTACTAGTCCTCGTCTCGTCCACATGCAGTTACTAATTTATTCTCTAGTTGTTTTTTGGCACTGTTTCCCAGTCTCAGTAGTGCATACAGGCTAACGTGCACGCACAGGCTAGCGCTGTGCAAGGCAGTGAAAAATATAACGTGAAACATGATGTCAAATCCGAATGCAGAGTGTCGCAGGAGAAATGGACGACAGCATTATTCTTTTTTGGGAAATAAACAACAAAGCAATTTGTTTAATTTGTTCTGNTGCAGATGATCACGGCTTAAAAAAAAAATTTATGACTAGCGTACTGGGCAGTGACAGACTCACGATAAACAAGCTAATTGCAGCTCTTAAAAAAGCAACAGTCTTCTAAACTTTTCACTTCACAGTCGTGCGGCGTATCAATTTGCACAGTGTTTATTGTTAGAAATTTAAACCACTACATCCACAAACCACACTATTAACAACCTGCCATCACGTTGTCCATCCAGGAGCCAGTGCTCTCTGTCCTGATCCAAATATATCCCGGACTTTAGTTTGTTCATTCTCACCTGAACTCTAACACATTTATTTCCAGTTTTCATTCAATCATTACTCTTTTGAGATAAACTCCGGGTTTATCTGTATTGTGTTTGCCTCATGGTTTGCTGTTTTTGATTGCTAACAGCCAACTGCCTCCAAATCTTGAGACCAGTGTGACCCCAACCCCCGAATGAGTTTGCCACCCGTGATCTAGTGGATAACTGGATGATCCTCACCTCCACAGGAACCACCTGCATGAGGATGGCAAAGTTGGTCAGGTGGTTGCACACGCAGACAGAGTAGGAAAGGTTGCCTCCAGCTCTCAGACAGCCGTTGTTGGACCATACGCCTTCCTTAGAGCTGAAACACGCACAGAAACACACACCCACACACGCATCACACTCTTTGTTTGGATTCAAAGCTGGGTATGGATTCATACTACGCTCCAAATCTTTCAAGTGGACATCTGTGTCACGACATGTTTCGCAGGCACACAGATAGTTATCGCATATTAAACAAACATAAAAGTTCAGGTACACATGGCAATGCTTTCTTCATATAAACACGCATCTAATAATGGCTCACACTAAACACTGCTACCGTTACAACACTATTCTTGGCCTCGTTTTGGACAGACCACACATCTGCACTCCAAGCCTCCATCGCTTGCCGTTTTTTTTTTTGGTCAGATAAGCTTTGCGCTAATGTAGAATAAATCACGCTTTCAGCACAAATACATCTTCGGGTCGCTCAAAAAAACAACGCCGGGAGTGTTAGCATGGATTTTACAAACTCGTTTACGTCAAGCTGTGTAGCATTTTACCTTACTTGGCTTGACAGACAACTGCTTAAATATTACAAGCATATGCTCAAAAGGAGATATGACTTCTGAGCTCAGCAATCCAACGACACCGCAAAGAAATATGAAGCTGGTCTGAAACCTAATTTCAGTGATTAGATACAGACCTGAGTCTCTGCTTAGGTTTTGTGCATATTTAGTCTTATCTAATTTGCAGCCACGACTATCTTTCCAAGTGCAGACATTCCCCCATTTTCCGGGTTTGGCCTCCTGTCCATCCTGCGTGAGTGAAATTCCATTAAATACCCCCAGACGAGAGAGAAAGAGAGAGAGAGAGAGAGAGAGAGAGAGAGAGAGAGAGTAGCGGAAGGAAGGAGTCTCCCTCCAAAACAAACATGCAGTGCTCCTTGCGATTTACAGCCTTCCTGCAATCCTAAATCTGGCGGCAGTTATTGGGCCTAAGTGATTTCTCAGTATATTGCTTTTCTTCTCACATGATCCTTTAATAAATAAAATGTATGTGAAAAAAACAAAAAAAAACAAAAAGAATTGAAAAGACTGTAGGATTGTGCTCTAATATGAAACTAAATGTGAGAAATACCTCATATATTTTAGGTTCATGTATAAACCACAGTCAGAAAATAATGTACATGTGGAACAACACTGGTCCATTTACACTTTGGGTTACCAGGCAATCTACGTAAGGAATAAAACATAATGGGGTGTTATAGGAATATAATCAATGACGAGTTACGCTGATGTGGTCCAGTGTGAAGCGGACTTACTGTTACCACCCTGACGTTGAATATTTTCCTGTAACATCATGACACTAACTGACTGTTACAAAGATATCCTCCGAAGGCAGTCTGGCTAATTCGGACAAGATGCAATTGTAGCATGTGCTGTGGAAGTTAACACCTTGTGGTCTAATGCTATCTGATCATGACTGGATCAATGAAAACGTATATTAATGTGAGATGTAAGTGCGAGCATAATACCTATACACACAAAAACATAAACAGTACAGTAATTACCTGTTCTGGCAATAGATATTATGCAAAACGCCTTCTGATGTCACACACGTCACACATGCGAGACCCACCTGTAATCCAGAAAGGCGCAGTAGAGGAAGACTTTGTTGCTCTCGTTCATGGCCTGAAGTTGTTGCTCTTTGCTCTGAAACAGATTTAGAGTGAAGGTACTGTGAAAACAATTTCTTTAAGATCATTATAATTTAGGATTGTTACTTCTTTTCCCAATTTGATGAATCATACCCAACATATCAGAGAGGAGAGAGGACAGAGCCAAGCGTTTGCGTTATTTACTCTACTCCCCTTTGTGGAGCTGAGGTGCAAGAAGACAATAAGGCTGTCACATCCTAAGCGAACAAAGCCAAGCGATGAAGCAAAACACGGTGTATCACCATGGCAGTGTTTGTGTAGAACGGGAGTGCGCATCAGGCCAAAGATCTCCTGGCGTTCTAAACATCATCTATTAACGACTTGTAAGAACCAGAGGAAAGGAGGGAGCAGACAGGAATGGACAGTTAGTAACTGAACAAGTTGCTAGAGTGGAAGCGAGCGGAAGATTAGATCTGGAGAGGTGCCATCTCAGTCGCTGAAGCTCATCTGACGCTGAATGTGGCACAAAAAATTCAGCCAAGGCAAAGACTAAGTCAGAAGAGTTAGAGTTTGCGAAAATGAGCCAATTCTATGACTTCGATCTAATAAATCAGATCTGGAAGATGACCGTCTTGGCTTGGAGTTGGGCCGTAGTAGGGGAAAGGGAAGGGATAGGGAAGGAAATTATTAAGGAGGTTATTATCCATTATGAGGGCGCACTGGATGCAAACAAAATTAGAT
Organism: Pangasius elongatus; assembly: GCA_033441825.1. Taxonomy (NCBI): domain Eukaryota; kingdom Metazoa; phylum Chordata; class Actinopteri; order Siluriformes; family Pangasiidae; genus Pangasius; species Pangasius elongatus. The sequence continues at coordinate 23,308,574 of JAKKZN010000008.1, read as the reverse complement.
ATATTGGATATATACTTAATAACTGCTGACAAATACTCAATAGGCAGCTATTATATAGTTCTGCTGGTTTTCAGTATGTGTGTGCGTACATTTTTTTCCTTCTGCTTAATGTGAATGCAGCACCACAAAAAAAAAAATCATCCTTAACTCATGGAGCCTCTCAGCTCTCAACAAGCACCATGCCAGCTCTAAATACTGGAAATAAGTAATGACACAACTAGCTGCTCCTTCCAGCATTTTCCAAATCTTCCATGCCTCGGCTTGGATATTTGGACGCTTAGCTCTGCTTAATGAGGCTATTAGCCACAGAGCTGTGCCCTCTGAAGGTGGAGACTGTTTAACTAAGCAGGTGCCAGCATAAACAACCATACGACTGCTTTTGTTGTGCTGTGATTAAGTTATATTGCCTGATGGGTGTAGAGCCAGCTATAAACATCTAAAGAACGCTAAGCGGCTAATTATAGCCCAACTGGGAATATCGTTTGTGTGAGTATGTGAGTGTTGGACAGATATGTAGAGAAATCAGAGGAATAAACAGTAGACATGGAGTGAGGGGTGTTATTGATATGTTATGAAACTCTCTCTTTTTCTTTCTCTTTCACTGCATGTTTTCAGAGAGGACCGATCATTTTTTCCAGATCATATTAGCGATGTGATCCAGCAGGTCCCTGGAGCCTCTGAGCTAATGGCCTGAGGAATGTATGTGTGTGTGGCCATTAGCGTTTGGCCATGTTTTGACTGTGAATCAAAAATGCAGTTTCGAAAGCTGAATTAGTTGGTTTTTGAGTACACAAACAAAATCTGAGCACACATGTACGCACACACCTTCACACCTCCAGGCGCCGAACCTGTGTCTTGGCCTGCAGTCTCTGCCTGTGTGATCCGATTAAGTGGATGTGTATGGATATGGAAAATGTGAGATGGAAGTCTTGTTTTGGGTGTCTGGGCACCACATCATAGCTCTCTCCTCACTTCATCTCTCTCTCTCTCTCCCTATAATAGCCTTACCATTAATCCTTCAACAATCAGAGATCTCCTGCATGTACGACACCTTAATAGCTCTGACCTGCAGTCCTGCAATACACACGGCTGTGTATAAGTGTGTGTGAGAGAGAGTGTGTGTGTGTGAGTGTTTGATTTTATTGCAGCACTGCTCTGCTCCATAAGACTCTGTCTGTGTGTTAGAGTTAAGCAGATCCAGATGGAAGAGGGCAGGGCCATATACCACATCCCAACGTCCCAGAAGGGGGGGGGGGTCGCTAATGCAGCAAACACACACACACACACACACACACACAAATAAAACAAAAAACACACCCAAGCAGAGGATGTCTGTCTACCCTATTACTAGAAAATAATCAGCATTCACTCCTCTCATTCTGAAAGATTCTTGGGTAGCACAAGAATCTTGTCTACCATGCCTACATGCCTGCCTTCCATCCACCCACCCATTCATCCATCCACCAGTAATACATTTTAATTCTGCAAGGTAGTGTATATACTTGTTTATACATGCCTATCATCCAACCATCTATCTGTCCGTCCTTCCATCCATCCATCGTTCTATCTTTCTATCCATCCATCCATGCATCAAATCATCCGTCAGTAATACATGGTAATCCTGGAGGATTCTTGGGTAGTACGCAAAGTAAAGTTGTGTATACCTGCCTACCATTTATCCCACCATCTATTCATCCACCCTACATTATCTACTCTCTATATACTCTACGCATCCACCTTTTCTCCCTCGGCTCTTTCATTGCCACGTTGACAGCTGTGGTATTGTGGATAGATGCCAATCACGTATCTGTCTGTCTGTCTATCTATCCTTTGCTATCTATACTCTATATACCCTCTCCTTCCATCTCTCTATCTTTTCCCCCTCAGCTCTTTCTTTGCCATGTTGACAGCTGCAGTAGCAGGAAGTGATTTTCCACTTAAGAAATGTTGAGAGAGGGGAAACTCTGACCCATACTGACAGTGACCAGACACTCGCCTCGCTGGCTCACCGTTCCACAGCCAGAAGAGGAGAGAATGACACCATGCCTCTCTCTCTCTCTCTCTTCCCATCAATCCATTCATCTCTATTCTCCCTCTCTTGTGCAGACAGGTTTCACTCTTACTGCTCAGGGGACTGAATGAGCAACGTGTGTGTATTTGTTTGTTGCTTCCTTCTCCCTTGCAGCTCTCAGTATGTGCTGGGGAAGCGTGAAAGCGCTCCAACACTTTATAAACAACAGAGGCCTTACAAAAGAGCACAGAACTCTGGAGTAGTTCACTTCCAAGAGCTAGTCACAGTGAAAGAGAGCAAGAGAGAAGGAAAAAAGAAAGGCTGCATAGGTAAGTAATTACCCTGAGCCTTTTGTAGAAAAAGAAACAAACATTCAGAGTCCACGTAACCTCACTTATTTAATTTAGACCTGGAAGGTTATTCATTATGCCATTATGCAACCTCAGTTCTTTCGTGAGGTGCTTGGGCAGATGCAGTGACGTTACTCTGACCAGCCCATCACATGGTAGTGGGTTGCATAATCTTATTCTGTGGTATTTCTGAGCCTCACACTGGCACATGCTCGTAATTAAGTGCTAATTCGCCTTTTTTGTGTGATGGTGCAATTGCCTGGGTCCGCCTCCCACTTTATGCTTCTCTCAGTCCACAGCTTTGCTGATTGGTCTGCGCAATGTCAAGTTTATGTAAGGCTTTTGTCTGTTGTTGTCGAGACTTAGTTAGTCTCAGGATTAACTACAGATTCACAATTTGGCAGAAGAGATCTTCAAATCCCTGCCAAACTGATATTAATTAATCAGTCACTGAAATGTCTGGTCTGCTTTCTTCACACCAAAATGGTTTAATCTATACTGGAAAAAAAAGCAAGACTCTTGCCATTTGGCTGGTCAGCAGAGATTTCTTGGTGCTGTTTCTCTGTTAGCCAATTGTGTGATTGGATTGGATTATTTTTCCAATCAAGCAACCAGTGCTGGTCTTTACTGCAAAGGAAATCTCTGCAGAAAGAATCAATGATCTAACAACACAAATACAGACTGTTAAATGAGACTAAAGTGAACAGCACGGTTAAATTCTCAAATCAGAAGGTGTGGATTAATTTTC
>JAKKZN010000008.1:23244185-23259520 GCA_033441825.1 Pangasius elongatus | reverse complement strand
AAAATGTTTGGAGGGCTGAAGAGTACTTACAGACCACAATTTCTTAGCTGCCAGCCCCCAAGCACTGGTTCCCCTCAGCTCTTTATTCGGGAGCTAATGAAACCTATAGCAACCTATAACTACAAGCTTTTGTCTATTCTAATGGTCTTGTCTTCTTTTATATCTGTCTCTCTTTTCCACTGCACATACCATATCGTTGCTCTGATTGTACTGGTGGGCATTTCCTGCGGCGCGCTACACTGCCATAGTAAACATCATTCTTGACAGGTGAGAGGTTCCTCTCACTCCCCGCACTGTTATTCTCCAATGTGATCTCTAAGGAAACACCAGTCAGAACGTTACAGCCACGCCCCTCTACTCACCACCTGCCTGATCATGGAGAAGCATGGAAGCAGAGTGGACATGTAGTGGGATCAGTTTGCCTCGCACATGAGTGCTAGCCTTTAGCATCATGAACTGCGAGAAGAAAACTGATCCCAGATCTGCCATCAAGTTCTACATATGAGTAAAACAGCAAGGCTGGAGCTGTTCTGACTGATGAGCATATGAGCAGATGGTGCTGTCAAACAGGATACACATCAGTAAATCAAGCAGTGCTGTTCATAGAGTCCATGTCAATAATGACATGCCGGTAAACACATAACAAGGGAAAAGTACACGACAATGGAAATCTTAAAGAGAAAGGGTATGGGCAGGGCTTATGCCACACAGGATGTGACCTCACTAACCAATAGAAGGAACCATCATGGGTCTTCTCTGAGGGGGAGGACATCCATGATTCGTCCGACGGCTGGACTGCTCCAGTCGATCCGAGTGTCCCATGGAGGAAGAGTTCCCTAAAATCTTCAAATGTAGAGATTAAAGTATTCAGCAGAATTATAAAATGACAAAATGACACTATGCCCATAAATAACCCCATATATAAGCAGTTATGTTATGCTTTTACAAACAATAGTTTATCTATATGCTTATTGCTAGTGATTCAGAAAACAAGGAGGATGAACTCATCAAAAACATTGAACAGAAACGGTCAAAACAAACCCCAACAACGACATGGGTAGGATTTCAAATCAGATGTTTAGCTAAAGACCATTTAGGTTTTTGTTCAGTAATTTATCTGTGGCTTGGTGTAAAGGAATAGCTTAGAAACATCATATGGTAGATTTCTTACCATTGAGGAGTAAGAAATCTACTGATCCATCATTAATATGTTGCTGCCTTTCAAGTCTGGTCCTGTAGAAGCATGGAAGAATTAAATTTCTCTGTGTGTGTGCTCTGTGCTACTTGAACAACTGGCGAAACCTGATATCTTCATGCTGGACTGTCACTGTGATATGAGAGGCTGCTCACAATCCATAGGAACAAGAAACACTCAGAAATGGCCTTTAGGTAATTGCAAAAAAAAAGAAAAACTACACGTCCATAAAAGAAAACTTACTTCACATTCTAGTAAGGAATTCACATGATACAAAAAAGCAACAAACCAACAAACAAACAAAAAAAAATACAGCTGAACCAACCAATAAATGACCATGACGCAAATTTTCTGAAATTTCTGAACATCTTAAAAAAAAGAAAGAAAAGAAAAAATACAGGGAAATGGACCCATTAAATGAGGAGGCAGAACACTGAGAATAGAGGAATGGTTTTACTGCTTGTCGATGAAGGGGCAAAGCAGTTGGTGGATGATGCAGCGTGAGAGAGATGGAGACTGGAAGAGGAAGAGGAGGAGGAAGAGGAAAAGGGGGGTTTTGTAGACACACACCAGAGGTTCATCCACAGCTCTGTTGAGTCTGGCCACAGAGTGAGCCCTAATGTCCCTGCTATAGCTCCTGCCAACCTCACTCAGCCTGCTCTCGCTCCGGAACCTGTGCCGAGGCCGATGGAGATGGTGAAGATGGTGATAAATATGTGGACGGTAGTAGTGGTGGTACGACTCCCTCAGGTCACCCGCCGTGTCCAGGAAGTCCTCCTCCACACCACACTGGCGCGTCAGTGTCCTCTTCCTGCCTGTCGCCAGTGCACGGCGCTCTGCCGGGCCCTCGCTGTGGATGCTGCTGCTGCAATGCCAGTTCCAGCCAACGCGGGGGGCCAGCGAGCTCTCATCTTCACTCCCACAGTCCAGGCCACTGTCTGGGCTTTTGGTGTTCTGCCTGCTGCTCCAGGTTGAGGTTCTGTCCTCTGCTGAAAGGCATCGGCGCCGCTGGAACTGCTTCAGAATATGGGTGTTTGAAGATAGCCGTTCAGATTCTCTTGCTTTCTCCTCTTTCCATGTTTTCTGCTCAGCACCAGCCTCCTGCTCCTCTTCGGCCACTTCAGGGATGCTGTGGAGGCGCTTGGGGGAGCGCATGGAGCGCTGGCGGACCACCTCCCGCTGCAGGTCCCAGTTACAGCTCTCCTGCTCCTCCATAAGGTCCTGGCGTCTGTAGTATGCCTTTAATGAAGTACCAGTGGAAGAGCCAAAATCCACGGGTGAAATTGTTTTTTTTTTTAATTACATTTAAAAATTGTTTTGTTTTTTTTGTTTGAGATTTGGAGTTTAGTTTGAAGTCGTTAGAACAGGCAGAGAAGACACAACCGTGCGCAAAAAAGAACCAAAATTGGGAAAAAAGAAAGACAAAATAAAGACAGGATTAGTTCCAAGAGGCTGTGGCTGAAGTGCAAAGCATGCAGTCTCATTTTGCGACGGGCGTGGCATGCTGCGGACGGGAATCTGTGGAAGGAATTGGTCAGGAACATATGGACCATACCAAAGATGGGTTTGAAGGAGGATCGCGAGATTCAGGACCTACTCAAATTGAGAGCAATGACCTAACAGGAAAAGCCTCAAAAGACAATTCCATACAAAGACATGAATGAGCTGATAAATGGTAAATAAAATTTAAAGAAAAAAGGTCTTGACAAAAATGCAGGAGAAAATATTAAAATGTAACATAAAAAGAAAAACTGTGTCAAGTATATTATGGGAAAGGAGACCATTATAGTGATGATCTCAGCCGGCACCAATTTATTCTAACAGTTTCAAAGTCTGTCATTTGAGTGAGTCATTTTGAACCTACTTCCATCTTCAAATCTAAGTTTGATTTAATTGATGCAGTTATGTATCTGTTCTCACTTAGCTTTCTTTTTCTTGGACAGCCAAACATTCTCCTTCACAGACATATCTCTGTACAGTAGGTGGTGGTGTGCACCTAAAACATGGACCACCAAGCCATCAATAAACACATACAAAAAGAGCATAATATTTCTGTCAAATTGGAAATGGAAGCTTTAGAGGCTTTGAGTTTCATCACCTGAGTTTCTGGTGTATTACTGCATTTTACCCTTTGACTGTTTTATAGTAAAGAACAGTAGTAGTCACCAACTAGAATGCAAGCTGGAACAAACAACACTGTGGCAGTGGGTTTGTGGACAATCAATGTCTGTGGAAGGGAGGTCCAGGAGAACAAGCAGGTAACAAGGTCTACAACTGCGCACTGTTAATGGCAGCCTACTTATGTGCCTGCTTTCCTTCAGTAGGCTGGGCTATAGAGTCAAAGCCAATTAAAAGTATGAGTTGTGTTCATCATGTGTGATGCCAACCACTCTGGAAAGCACTTGTTTGAGCTGTCCTTGATAAAATTCTGCAGTCACCACCTATGCCCCCTGTATCCCCCTTCCGCCATGACCATGAGTTCTACGGAGGTGTCAAAACCCAGTAGGATATTGATACACCGTGACAGAGACAGCCCTGTCTGGATAGGTGATAAAGTCCCTCGCCAGGCTACCCCAGACCCAGCATCAGGATAGACAAGTTTTCCAGAGCTTGCTGCAACCAGATAGAACCCGGGTGCATTGTACATGAACATCAAAGGATGTCTCATGTGCGGCCAATGAGACAGTGAGTGGTTCGCCTGCTACCTGCTAAAGCTCATGGCCCAGCAGCTGTCTACACAGATGCAGATAAAGTATGACAGTCTGAAGAAGCCCATCCTGCAGTGCACTGGCCTGACTCCTGAGCAGCACTGACAACTGTTGCAGACCTTTGATGCTCAGCAAGTTTGGCCAAAATCAATGTGATGATGAAGCAGTTCATAGCTTGTCTGCCAGATGGGAGGGCAGAGTGGGTTTAGTGACACACCAGACCAGTCAGCTCGACTGCCTTTTGCCATATCCGTGGCAGACGCTTCCTTTCCTCTTCACTATTAGAGATCATTAGTGAGTATAGGAAGAAAATTCAAAAATAAAAATCAGTACATGAAGAACTCCACACATTGGTTCACTTAATGTAGGAGAATTTTCTCTAGGCCCAGTTATGTCAGTCCTGTTTGTACAAGAGAGGCATGTAGCTGTGAGGATTTACCTCTACACCAGGAGATAAAGTTGTCATTTTTCTCCCCACATCAAGCTCTAAATTACTCACAAATTGGCAGGAACCTTTGGAGGTTACACAGAAAGTTGGTCACAGACAGAGGCAATGCATTTCCCTTCTAGAGAGAAGGTACGGTTCACTGTGGAGACCAACTCTCAACATCCCAAGAAGCACCAATTATTCAGTTGCAAGTGGAGCTTTCCTGGTCATACCAAACCCATAAAATGCTAAATTGAGACACGGCAGGGTAGTTTTGCACAGGTGCCTGAAGTAGCAGAACACAATGTGTTCCTAAAAATGGGTGTCTAAATTTGATGCTTATCCATTGCCTTCCATTGATGAACTGCTTGATCAGTTGGATGCTGCTTGTTTTTAACTAACATTGAATTTGACTAATGGCTACTGGCCTCTGACTTGTGAAAACAGTCTGGGCCACACTGTCACCCTTAATTTTGTTTTTTGGGGAGGGACCTATAAATGTTTAAATGAATCATGGATTGAATTCTTCTTCCCAACAGTGTGGATACTGTTACTCAGTTACAGCACATACAGCATCTGAGAGTTTTCCTGAGATTTTTGAGACAGGTAGAACTCAGAGTGAATACTAAGAAGTGTGCAATTTGGTGGTTATAATTATGGCTCCTGGGCTTAGGTAATGGGCTGATGCATCCCCAAAATCACCAGCACATGTAACCTGTCTGATACTAAAAAGGTAGTGAGAGAGTTCCTGGGGCTGACTGACTATTCTCGTAGATTCGTTTCCAACTACTTTGCTGTCACTGGCCCCTTGACTACTCACACTAAAAAGCCGGCACAAAAAAAGGATACAGTGCATAGAGCAATGCCAAAATGCTTTTAATCATGTTAAGGCAGTTCTCTGTAGGAGCTCGCTGTTGAATTCTCCTGAATTCTGTTCCCTTTATTTTTTCCCTTTTACTGCTCCTGGTGCTGTATATCCGTCAGAAGCTGTCTGCGAGTGAGATGAGGTACAGCAGCATTGATAAGAAGTGTCTAGCAATCAAGTGAACTGCTTTCATCCTCTGATACTACCTACTCGAGTGGTTCTTCACCCTCTGCTCCAATTGGATCCAGTGACTCCACTGCATACCAACGCATAAATTACCCAATGGTATCTGTTTAAAAAAATAAAACTTTCAAATTAGATGTTGGCTATTGTGGACCTCCTCTCTCAACGGCTGCCCAGTCTGGAAAGTTACACCTCTGTCTATTTAAAACCCTAACTGACAGTGCGTATCAGAGCAAAAACAAGCTATAGGGTCGTAGGAATTGTGTGGGGGAGATGAGATATGAGATCTACAGGTTTGAAGAACACTGAAGAATAAGAGAAAAAGAGACACTTCACCCAGTAAAACTGAGTAAACAGGAGGAGAAGGGCTTTAGTAAGGGAGATGACCAAAGACCCAAAGGTCACTCTGATGGAACACCAGAGGTCCTCTGTGCAACTGGGGAAATCTACCAGAAGGACAACCACTTCTGCAGCACTCCACCAATCTAGCCTTTACAGCAGAGTGGCTGTATACTTACTTAGTCACATGAGAGGTCGAATAGAGTCTGCCAAAAGACGTCTAAAGAGTTTTATCAGGCCATAGAGTAATGTCACCCATGGCATGAAAGTCCTTTAGACGTCTTTTGGCGGACTCTATTCGACCTCTCATGTGACTAAGTAAGTAAGTATGTAAGTAAGTAAGTTTGTAGGGCATTTTGGAGGAATGCCCTACAAAAAGGCATGATGTGCATGTTTCTGGGAGGGCTGTCACGATAATGGGAAAAATGAATGGATCAACAGAGAAATCCTTGAGGAAAACCTGCTCAAGACCTCAGACAGGACAAATGTTCCTTCCGCAATGACACACTGCCAAGAACATGGAGGACTGGCTTTGGGACAAATCTGTAAATGTCCAGCCAGCGCCTGGAGCAACACACTTCATCAAACCTGACAGAGCTTGAGAGGAATCAGAGAAGATTCTCAAATCCAGGTGTGCCTAGCTTGTAGAATCATAGCCAAAATGACTTGAGACTAATCACTACCAAGGTTGCTTTAATTTATTTGAATACTGTGAATTATGCTTTTTATTATGGAGTGTTTATTTTTGTAGATTCATGAGATACAAAGACAGAAGCTCCAGAGCCACCATTTATGAACTGATGACTGAATGCATTTAATTAGATTCTATAATCACATACCTCAACTGTTATGTCATTACTGATAATGCCATAGGGAAAACCAATCAAATTATATCCTAATATCCTAATGGTGATTTCCTTAAATAAGAACAGCTGTCATGTCAGGTAAACTAGGCATGCCTGGTCTTGTTTTCACAGAGAAGGAGACTCATGGATAATTCTCATTTGAAGATGGAAGTTTTACACACTGACTGCAGCAGTGATGGCAAAAAAATATGTACTGGCGCTCTAAAAAAGAAGACAACACTTATTTAAATATCTAAGGTAATACGCTGTAATTCATTTTTTTGCAAACAAGAATGCAGTAATGATATACAAAGATTTTCATACGATTAGATTAAACTCTTCTCAACCATACACCTTTGAAGGAGTCATCAAAATGACATGAAACAAACAAAAATGACAAATATGACAAAAGAGAAAAACACCAATTTATTGCTCTAGATATTTACAGTTGGTGTTTTCAGAGAACAATTTCAGCAACTGAAGCTGCTTGTTAATGTTTTCTGTAGCATGTTCAGTATGCCGAAAAGAGACATATATTCACAAGGTTAACTTCCCAGCAGTGAGTAAAGCAAAACTGAACAGAAGTAGAAGCATGAGACAAACAGAACCAAAAGTGAATAATCGTTTCATTTAAATGAGAGTTGCTCACTTAAATGAGATTCCCAAACGGCCTCATCATAGCTCAAGCACTTTAGCTGGTAACTTGTTATACAATATCTCTCAACGTCAAACCAAACACTATAACATATACAGTTTACGTACATTTAAATTAGGGGTGTGACAATATATCATTATGAAGGTATACCATGATAAAAATCTGTGTTCTTGATGTCTTTATGCTATGTTGGTAAAGATAAAGATGTCACAATATAAAAATTAAGTTTAAAAAAATATAAAATGAAATCTGAATTATGGTTCCAAGTTATATACATACAGTGCCTTACATACGTTTTCACCTCTTGAACTTTTCCACATTTTGTAGCGCTGCAACCTTAAGCACTTACTTGTGGTTAAATTTCATGAATCTACAAAAATAGCCCATGATATTAAAGTGAGGAGAAAAACAGTAATAATTGCAAAATTATTTACAAAATAAAAACATAAAGCTTGTGATTGTATAAGAATTCAGTCCCATTACTGTGAAACTCCCTAAATGGTGGTTATAGCACCAATTTATTTTTAGCTTGTTAATGAGGAATTACATCATTAACACATTTTGTCAGGATCTGAGTATCTAAATTAATCTGGATGTACATCTGACACTCTTAATATAGCCGTATGCTGTAATGTTATATTTTTATACCATTCCACCCCTAATTTAAACAAAGAATTCCAGATGTGTGTATGTAGATATCCCATAATACAATGTACCGCTTGACATGTTCGACAGACAACAACTTTCACAGTTTGAATTGTTTATATAAGAAAAGTCTTCAGAAACGATCACATTTCATGTATGCATAGAATCCGAGTTTCTTAAATTCAATATAAAAAAAATCATATAGACATTCAGCTTTGTAGTGAAATGTCTAATGAAACAGCATGCATTAACACATGCAGTGTGTGTATACACAGTTTCATGTAAAACCAGCAGTTTCCAATCCCAGTCCTGGAGAACTTAAGAAGTACACATTTCCTACACTAAAACACGCGACACATATGTGCATATGTTTGTGTGTATGTTCTCTCGGATTGGTATGGATAACTGCTGAAGCCATTCAGCTGTTCATAAAGCTCTGTAGGAAACATGACTGCATGATGTTAAAGCGAGAGCTGGACCAGAATGAAATCTACATTTCAATTTCCATCAGCGGAGACATGTTTGGGTTTTGTCTGCAGCTACGAGGCTAATGGGACACTTATACTTGTTTAGACTTGTGTGTTTTCTGACACAATGACATTCGGATATCTATGAAAATATTAATAGTATTAAAAGCACACAGTGGTATCACTACGCCCAAAGTTTGAAGGCCGGATTGGTTAGGCATGATTATTTAATTAATATTTGATTTTTTTTTCTCTAATACAGACTTTTGCTATGTGTTAAAAATCTGTAGCATTAACAAGCCAAACTATTTCTTTTGATGAGAGTGTGAAGCATGAAAAGTCTTGGCTATATTTGAGGTTAGGGGAACAGTGTGTAGCTTTCATTTTTTGGCCAAACTATCCCTTTAAACCTGGGCAGCTCAAAGCCACTGTAGCCCTACAGTGTAATACCCTCACTACAACATGTTCCAATTTTTAAGCTCCGAGCTTCTAACACCTTCCAAAGTCACTACTACTTTAGCCAGACTTCTACCTTCTACCATCATGAAGCTTATCTTCTTAAGAGCAAGGTCCGTATCATCACAGTCCAGGCTCTGGCTAACCCAGATGTTCTGGTTGGCTCAGTTTTTATTTTACGTTTTTGTGTTTTGTGTGCATAATAATCAAAAAAAAAACAAACAAAAAAAACACCCGTCATCTTGCAATCAGGAAAATCCCCAAACACATTCCCCACTAAAATCTTGCTAATAATCAACTTGAACATATAATGTTCAGTCAAAGGGACAGAACATTGAGGTATTTAATGGTATTGAATGGTTTATGAGGTTTAGTGCAAAGCCACTGTATCCCAGTAAAGAGCAGGGTGTTACATCCTCATTACTCTTCCTTAGCCTGAAGCCTGTACTCAAACCAGAAATCTTCTGAAACCTCAAAGTCTCATCCAATCCCCTTTAATCTCTGTAGCCCTTGTGTTTAAACCTTTGCCTGTATAAACTCAAGTGCAAACGCAGTACATCAGCATGCAGTGGCTAAAACCTTCCTTCCTCTAGCAGGCGCCCTACACACCACGGCATGCTCCATCCCTCTGCGTTTACCCAGAGGACCAGCCCCCACTGCACCCAACACACGTGACGGCTGCTCGAGTGTGTGCTCCATACCTTCAGTGTGTTGTGTGAGCTGATGCTCCTCCGACGGCCTTCCTCCAGCTGCATCTCGCAGTAGAGCTCCTCCTCGTCCTCCTCCATGATGTCAGACAGATCCGAACCTCGGCTGCTCTCTGTGTAGTACTCCTCGCTGTGGGAGTAGTGATGGTGCTGGAGAAAGAGAGAGAGAGAGAGAGAGAGAGAGAGAGAGAGAGAGAGATGGATAGTGTAAACAAAATATTGGTGGGGAGGAAGAGGAGAGGAGATGAGGAAGAGAGAGAGAAAGAAATCGATTAGAGAGAGAGGGAAAGATTGAGAAAGAAGGTGGAAGAACAAAGAATAAAGAATAAACGGAATACAAAAACCAGCGAGAAAGAGAGAGGCTTTAATCTGACCTCAGATCAGAAAAAAATGACCTCAGATCTCTAGAGAAATACATTCCAAGATAATAAATTATATCATTATCACAATGATCACAAATTATAGTATATATTATGTGTATTATATTCCCTCATACTACAGCACTTGAATTCTTGATTCTGATTCATCAGAAGGATGTTGATTAATGTTCTGTAACAGCAGCTCTGACAGTAATGCAGCTCATTCTGATACTTTATCATTTCTCTAGTAACAACTTCTCAGGATCTTGCATGAGAGATGATCCACATTAACAGATTCCACATAATTCCACTCCACATTAACAGATTAAAAAAAAAATAATAATAAAAATGCTGATATGGTGAAGGTTTCTGTGAGGAAACGCTTATTTAACATTTTTTGGCAGGAGTCTCCAGTGTAAGTGCCTTGTGCTAATGTAATGCACCTCTATTTTAATGAAAATCTTTTCTGTAAGTATCTACCAAAATTTAGGGCGAGGTTAAATACATTCCCCCAGCTTGCGTCTGGTTGTCCAAGATGGCCGCACCCATAAGTTTACAGCAGTCAGTTACATAGTGTTGTAGGGTCATAGTTTTATAGTTCGTGTTTATAGATTACAGTGTATTAAACCACATCAGCAAGTCTGTGAGGCTTTACTGAAGAAGTGTAAAGGGCTAAAATTCTGTAAAATATCCTACATGTCCTCTGTCCTACATGTCCTATGTCTTACATGTCTGCTCATTTCAGAGCCCCTGAGAAAGTCGTCCACCGAGGCTCCTCTCCGCCTGGTGTGGGGCGAGTCGTAAACATCGTCCTCCTCGTCGGAGTGAGGAGTACTATTCCTCTCACTGAAGATGTTCCTTCTCTCCGGCTGAAAGGCACACACACATTAGAAATAATGCATCGCAGCACATATAAGGAATTATGCCAATCCATGAGGAATATGGTCACCATAGACAGGCCTGATTGCTATTATTAACTCATTCCTTTTTCTTTTCAGAGCTACATTAAAGCCTTAAAGCTGGTGTGTAAGCAGCAGACCGACAATATCAATCACATTCATCAGGACTGGCTTCTTCCTGATAGTCAGAAGAAGCTCTGATGCACTGTGAGGTTCAGATTAGAGTCAATAAAATTCTTCACAATAAAATTGTGATGCAACCTATCACAGCAGATCACCTCCCATTGTCTGCATATTGATTTGGCAAAGGTTTTACCCCAGGTGCCCTTTCTGACGCACCCCTCCCCATTTATCCATGCTTGGGACCGGCACTGAGAGTGTACTAGCCTTCAACCTTCAGTGGCTGGGGTTGGCACCCACCGTGGGGCTCAAACCCATGATTCTGGGATCAAGAGGCCCTGTTCTCAACTGAGCCAGCCGGGTACCTACAAACTCCCTCGTCAATGATGGAAAGTTCAGTAGTGACTCAGGATTTAGCCTGATATCTCTAAGAAAAAACTGCAACTGTATCCCTCTGTCAGGAAATTAGGGATAAATTGAATAAATATATCCTGCCTTATGACTCATTTAATGACTTGGTGGTTGTTTTAAAATTTTCTCTTCCTTTATGTCATACATTAACTGCATATATACTGCATATATACGGTATATCACATTCATCTAAAGTAATATGTCAGGTCAGCAAGCAAACATTTTATTAAGCTATTTATGATCCTAATTACTACTGTGATAAAACAAGTAAATTATATTTGTAGCAGCAGTCGGGTCAGATTCAGGTCCTCACGTTCACCTTGTGGTTGGTGCCGTGTCTCTGGGCCGCCTGCCTCGCCATGGCGCGTGCCACCGTGTTGGAGATTGGCGTTCCCTGAGGCTGGGGCAGGATCCTCTGGGCCACATGCGGTGGTGGTGCTGGCGGCTCCAGTCCAGGACCCCCGGCGGTTGGGGGTGGCAGGGGTGATGGGGCTCGTTGGTTAGGCTCCCATGGCTGGCACTGCCTCCTGCCTGCCTCCGGCTCTTTGGCGTGGGCATCTCGGGCACTTGGGAGGATTTTGGGTTTGGGGAACAGCTGAACAGAGGGTTGAGGGTGGATTTGGGGTTGAGGGTGAGGAGGAGGTGGCTGTGTGTGTGGCGTTGCTGTTGGTGGTGGTTGTGATTGTGGGTGGGGGAAGCTCTGCGGGTAGTTTGGGGGAAAGGGGGATGGGAGAGGGTGCGACTGGGGTGGAGGCGGCAGTAGGTTGTGTGGGATAGAGGCAGCGTTGGAGTCTTGCGACTCGCCTTGAGCTGAGATGGTGCGTACGACAACTTCACGTGCTTCCAGACCTTGGATACGATTCACTTCCACTGTCACGTATTCCGCCGTGGGGAACATCACCTCTGCGATCTATTGCACACAACACACAAAGATGTTTATTTTTACAAAATATAGTTCACAGATTGGATGCAAACTGAGAGAATGACAGTAGAGCTCCAATCATTGAGAAACTGCAGTACACACTTCTTTATACAGTACAGTCCCCGTAGAGTGTAAGGTCACTACAATTCAGTAGTTCTTTAAAAAAAATTCTTTATAATTCTGACTGATCACCTTCATCCTGATTTGTTCCTTGAATCAAGGAGATGACCTGCCTGATACATAATGTTGCCCTACTTCTGGTTGGAGTTCTCATCGGTTGAGTTTGCTCGCTGCTGCTGGGGGTGAAGGCCTGAAGAACCATTTGGTTTGCTGAGGATGGTGCCACTTGGGGGCTGTGGAGATGGCTTGGAGATCTCATATGGGGAGCTGTACTGTGATGGCATGGGACTGCGATTGCTGTGGTGGCTTTGGGGCTTCAGTTGCCACGAGCAGCTTTATACTCAGGACTCCATCAGTGGACAGTGGATAGGTTTAACAAACCGGACTTCTTGTGAAAACTGTGATGAATTTACTGGTTGCATAATTGCACTATTTGTCCACATAGTACACAGTTATAGAAGGGATTTATTTATAATTATTTATAATCCGTTGCACCCAGATGAGGATCGGTTCCCTTTTGAGTCTGGTTCCTCTCAAGGTTTCTTCCTCATATTGTCTTAGGGAGTTTTTCCTCACCACCGTCGCCACTGGCTTGTTCATTAGGGATACATTCACATATTTACAATTTATTTTGGTTTAACTTAATTTTAATCTATTTATTTCTGTAAAGCTGCTTTGTGACAGTGTCCACTGATAAAAGCGCTATACAAACAAAACTGAATTGAATCAAATCTTTTATATCTATATTGTATAAAAATATACATGTGCTATGCTACTTATCCCTCAGCAGATGGTGACAGAGAGCAGCATCAGCCTATGAGACGCTCTTCAATAAATACACAAAAATTTGCATGTAATTGGTATCAGCTCATAAGTGACAGGTACAGGATACAGTGGAGACTCATTACTAACACATGGAGCTGACGCTGATACTGTACTTATCCCACATACTGACCTTTTGACCTTTGGTGCAGACCACATAGCCCATGACGCTGGCGCCGTTGGAGGTGCCGGTTGGTGTGAGAGGAGGGGGCTTCCAGCGCACCTGAAGCACCCCCGGTGATGTTCCACATTGCACCTGGACGTCTTGCGGAGGGAACGGTGGACCTGGAGGAGAGCACAGCAAGAGGAAACACTCTGATTGGCTGTGCTGTAACCTAACAGAGCCGAAGGATTCAAAATGCATCTAGTCTGTACCTCTAACAAAAATGGCTGTGAAGACTGATTGATATTCAGAACCACAGAGTGAAAAATGTTCCAGGATGGAGATCTAACTGTTTTTTTTTTTTTTTTTTTTAATTTGCTAGTCACCAGTTATATCTCTGATTTTATCCAAAAAAAGTTTTTTTGAACAGATGTGGCTGTATAATCATGGAAAATAAGACAGAAGGGTAATCATGCTTTAATTCTCAGTCAGGTCAAGTATTTTTAGAGCTTATTGCACAGTACAGTCTGTGCTTCCACTAAAAGCACACTCGCTTTTCAAGGTGTTTCAGAAAAAAAAGAAAAACCATGATGGAAAATGTTGAAAAATCGAACAAAAGGTTGTGAGATGGGGTGTGTTATTCAGCCTGTTGGATAAAAAAAAAAAAAAAAACCCACAACCAACACACGATTCCTATTATTCTAAGGAAATCATTTGCTATGACATTTTCCACATGACAGCTGGTACTTAGAGAAAGTCACCTTAGAAGGTCTTACATCTCGCATAAATAATGTCATTGAGTTTGACAAACAACAGCAAGATTGCAAAAAAACTAGCACAGCTAGCAAGAAAACAAAGTTGCCAATATGCGTAAATGCAAATTTGTTATTCAGTAACAGTGACAGTTTTTTCAGTTGTAGAGTTACACTCTGAAGGTTGTTCATGTAATTTGCTTGACCAGTCGCTCATGTACCAATAAATCTGTTCTCATTTGACACTTTAGCACGTCCAGCTACACTAAATAAAAATGAAGTCATGCAATTTAACATGGTTTCTCCTAATTTGACATGTCCCCCCAAACCCCCCCAACACACACACACACACACACACACACACACACACACACAGAGGACATAACAAAACATGTCAGTAAGATCTCTTTTCTGTCCTGTGGGATAACTTCGTTTGTAGCCTGCATGTGTATGTACAATGCTTGTATGTGTGTGTGTGTGTGTGTGTGTGTAATCTGGGCCAGAATGTGAATACAGACTCAGTGTATGTGTGCTGCTTGCGTCAGCGCTCTGCCCATGTGAGTGCCCATCCATCAGAATCGCGCAATGTGCTCTATAGGAGCAGCGATCTCGCCCCAGGGTCTGGAACATACGCTACGTACTCAGCAGCGTTTTTCACATTACTGCCAGAGTGAATGAGAAAACAGGGAACGAGAGAAAGGCAGGGAGAGAACGAGAGGGAGGACACTGCAGTACGACAGCATTAAATATGAATTTTAATATTCTTCGTTGATTACGAATTCCTATTCATCCACAGCAGTCCAGCCTTTTCCTCAAGACTGGAAGATCATGTGTTCAAATCCCAGGACTGTCAGCTTGAGCAAGACTTCTAAACCTCTGTGTGTGTGTAAATGCAGAGGAGCCAAACATGGATAGTGTCATTTGTAAAGCTGACCCTGATGCTCTGGATCAAGGCTCTGTAATTGAAACGAGTTCAAAGGCAGTTTTCCAGCGTGAGACCTGGAGATGAACAGTACGTCATGTAATCACAACCTCCGCATCCCACAGCAGCACTCCACCAGTGCACTTTTCTCCACACATCTGCTCATCTATAACACACCAACGCCGCAAATGTGCTGGTGCAGGGCAAATTCTTCTCCTGGCCCGGTTGAGTGGATGAAAATGAGCAGCTTTCTATTTTTTGTAGTCACCCATTTGCCTATATATGCTCAGAAAAAGGGTTAAGTGGTTTAGGGGTAAATGTTTGCCACTCAGGACAAATCTTCTTCTTCTTCTTTCGGCTTTTCCCTTCAGGGGTCGCCACAGCGAATCATCACTCTCCACCTATCCCTATCT
>JAKKZN010000008.1:23229967-23242511 GCA_033441825.1 Pangasius elongatus | reverse complement strand
GCCTCTTTGTTCACACTGTCATGTACGTTCTGTTTTGCCCCTTCATATGATTAATGTTTATCCTGATTCTTCTCACAGGTTTCAGCTTTGAATAGTTCCGGTTTTTAATACCGTCCTTGTCTGTGTTTCAGCGTGAAGTCTCGTGTTAATGCTAATGTGCCTCCATGTTCCCGAGCCTCAGTTCCATGCAATTCATACAATCATTTAAACACTTTTGGACACAAGAGGGTGAGCTGTGCTTTGTTTCTTTCTGGAAAAATACACCTACAAGGTTATTCCTCTTTGCTTTGTGATCTTCAATCCTTATCAGGCCACGTGAGAGTAAAAATGTCACGTGGTTCTGACGCACGTAAAAGAAGTTGCATCTCGCACGGACAGAACTGCTTGCAGCGAGACAGCAGTCAAAGAAAGCACTCAGAAAAGTACAAGCGTGATGCAATACAGTGTATATAAAATGGAGACGCCGTTCATAGCAGCGCATTCATGATGCAAGAGCGCTTCAAATGAAAGAACCCCAAAAGTTCCCGCTTGGTAAGTGAAATAAACTGACAGGTCGATGGATGTTGACGCAGACACGCATTTCATTTACAGTTAAATAACCTCACAGCTGTTTGAGATGTCAACATGCTTCACGTTTCAGAACCAGCGCCCGGACACATATGTGAATTAAACTTATAAATAAAGTTACAATAAAAATAATGCCCACTACTTTTAAGCTTATGTCTTACATCATTAAAATACAATAAAAGAAGTGTGTGTGTCCTATTACCATGTCCAAGAAAAAGAGATGGCAAAGCCAGATTGTTAATCGTTTTAAATGGCTATTAAATGGACGATTTGTTGGACTTTCATTTCATTTTGCATAACAAGCTTTCGGTGGTTTCAGAGGTGGTGCATCACATCGTTAGCATAACCATTTAGCATAGCTGGTTTAGGAAGTGAACTTACCAGCAGGCTGAGTGCAGAACTCCACCGTGGTCTCCATTTTCTCTCTCTGATCTAAAGGTAAGTGCCAGGGTATCTGATGCGGTCTTGCCACCATGCGCACCTTGTACACAGTCATTGGTTTGAGGTTGTAGAAGCGGTATTTGTACCCTCCTGGTTTGACCACGTCATACTCGGATCCGTCGAGGAAGACGGTGTGGCTGTAGTTGCTGTCGCTGGGCATCCAGGAGAGCTCGGCTGAGTTCTGAGCCACCTTTTCGACACGCAGCTGGCACGGTGCCACCGTTACGTCCTTCCCAACCAACAGCGTGCAGCGCAGCGGGTCTGAGATGCCACGCTCCATCACGCTCTGCACCGAAATACGGTGGGCGCGTGATGCCAGGTTCAGCTTCTCCACCAGAAACTTGGTGCGAGCACTGCATGGCACGCTGGCGCGCACTTCCTGATCCACGAGCACGTTGTAGCCGTTGATGGATCCCCAGCTGGGTGGCAGCAGAGGAGACTCCCAGCTCACGATCACACTCTTCGCAAGCTGTTTGATGAGTGACAGTCGCCGTGGGTAAGGCACTACATCTTCTCCGACTTCATCCACGCTCACATCCAGCATGGCCGTGCCCGAGCTTGTGCCACAGGGCGCCAGAGGCTCACTGGCCAAGCCAGAACCCATGACGCCCAGCTCGACGCCCATTCCCATGCTGCTAACGCCGCTGCTGCTGCTCGTCCCCGTACCCGTGCAGGAGCTCAGGGCCTCCAGTTTCTCAGAGAGCAGTGTACTGAGCGTGCTCACTGCGCTGCTCGGTACTGACGCCGGGCTGCTGCTGTGGTTGAAGGTGAAGTTGAGGTAGGACGGTTCTTTCGAAGACGAGGCGAGGTCGTCGTCATGGACGAAGTCCACAAAGTTGGAAGGGACGAGGCCCTGCTGGCCGTCCAGCAGCTCCCCTGACAAAAGCAGATATAATTATGTTATAAATATATAATAAAAATATATACCTTTCAGTTTTAATGTTTTGGATGTGATTTATCCAACACAGATTGTGTTCATGTTACAGAACATGGTCACATGTCATGACAAAGAGTTCTTAATGTATTAATGCATTATACATCCTTATTTTGTCACTCATCACACAGATTGAAGAATTCTGGAATAATAGTGGTGGTAAGTTGTTCAAATAAAAAAAGGGGGAGGAATAGTAGGGAACCTAGCATTCCTAATTTGGACAGAAGTTGGCATAAAAAGTAGCAAAAATCTTACACTGTTTGGTATCATATTAATCGTCCATCAAAAGTCATATTGTGTAAATTATGATGTATAACAGCTAAGATGGATGGCAAAAAAAAAAAACAGAGTTGTTCTAGTCTCTGTTTGGGTTACACACATACACACACCTTCATAGAAGCCGTCTTCATCCATGGTCCCGTAAACGTAAAGGTACTTCCCGGCCACCAGGGGGAGCTCAGCCTCAGGATGCTCATTAGGGCCATCATATGGATTATAACTNTGAATCTGATCAGTGGTGGTGTTGAAGCTGTGAGAGTACTCACTTATAGCGGGCGACACACAGCCGGACCTTTCCCACGAACCTGGGCTTGGCACGAGGAGACAGGTTCAGCTCTCTCTCCATCTGAAAATGGAAGATGGACTTTAATGGACTTTAATACTCTCTCTGACTCTTCAAATCTGTTGCTAGACATTCATATCCAATCTGCACTGCAATCTATGTGTTAAGAGCCGTATAATGTGACACTGTCATTAATATGCAGTATGAAGTGTGCAGTGTGCAGTATGGATGATGAAGCATGGTGTGTGAGGAGGCCAATAACTCCAGCAGAACACACAGATTGGACAATTCACACCCTCAACTCTTATTCCACACACACACACACACACACACACACACACACACACACACACACAAGGCTCCTGGCTTATGAGAAGACTAAACCGTGTTATTAACTGGGCTCATACTGTGGCTGTGATCATTATCAGCGGGCCGTTTTCAATACATGACCTCAACGCACTCCAGCCATTAAAGCCGCAATAACAAACTGTTATTTACATTAACACTCAGCAACAGCCACCACGCTGAGATAAAAATAATGTGATTAGAGCTCATTATCATAACCCAGAACAAAAGGTGGGATGTTGTACTGTTGCTAAAAAACAAAAACAAAACAAAAACACCATCTTATTAATCAAATTCACACCTACACTACAGAAAATGTAATTGTATATCAAACAGTAAAAAAAAATAATAGATGACTATAATTAATGACTTTTGATGGAAATTTTAATCCAGATTGGCCTCAGTGAGTTTACTCTTACCTGATTTAGGTGTATAATGTACATTCTGAAGATTTATTAGGCTGCTTCTAATCGTAGAAAAGTTTAATAATGTGATTAGCCCAAACCTGGTGTCACTAATGAAATGGTACAAAAAATGTTAATGGTCTGTCCTGTGTGTGCGGAGTGTCTAATGGCTGTCTGATTGATCGCGTGATTGATTGGCACATTGACAGATTGACTCACAGCAGCAGTGAAGATCGGTCGGACCTCGGAGAGACAGGTTCGCCGGGGGCTGGAGGGTGTGCTCCGGGACAGGAAGCTGGGTTTGATGGACAGCAGCTCTGCCTTCTCTCCTGCGCTCATCTGCAGAGGTCGAATGAACTCCGAGATCACAGACTTGCTCAAGGAGCCTTCAGTGCCTACACCACACACAATACACATCCCATGACACAAAAACGGGTTGAATAAGAAAAATAATCAGCGATGTGGCTTGACATGAAGTGGAGTCACTGTTGGAGTCACTGTTACCAACCTGAAGTTTGATTATATACATGCCATATTTTTTTTTTTTTTTATCAATCTGTAGTTACATTTAATGATGTGCAATGTCCACAAAACAAGTCAGTTCCTGTTATCACTTACGTTGTAGTAGCTATAAACAGTAAACCTGCCCCTTTTTTTCTTAGTCTTTAAGTTCAACAAGACAAAAACACAGCTTGTCATGTTAGCAAAAAAACCACAAAGCATAAACTCCTCGGTCCTGAAGACTTTCCGGACTGTTCAAAGTGCTGACACTGGAGACTCCTTCCAAAAATTCTAAATAAACACCGACTTTTTAAAGCCATTTATGTGGTGCCTCCACCGTGCAAGAGCGTCCACCTAATGCAAGTGAAACAACTGTCAGAGGTGCAGCTATAGAAATTTAATCAACACCTTCTGACCAATCAGACTCGTTCAACAGCACTGTGGTATAAATCATTTCACAGGCGGTTGAACACTCGTGAGTGACAAAATGTCTACAAGTCCAGTAATTATATTACACGCCGATCTCTTCCACCAATATCCACTGAACACACAGTCTATCCACAGCTCCGTCTATCTTCACAGCTAATCACCCATACATCTGATCCATCTTCAGCTAAAGGTCAGCTTGAGCGTCACGCGTGCTCCCAGCATGCACAGGGACGTAATAACCACGGGATTCTGACATGGGAGAGCAGGTATTGTCTGATTGATGGCTTCATTACTTGCATATAGACCCCATTTCCATTTCTTGCCCAGAGCAGCACCACACAGCTGCTGCCACGTGCGTCCGCACATCTCCATGAACAGACCAACTTCAACTCTGTCTTCAGGTTCTTCGAAATAAATTGTGCTTTTTTTTTTATGTTGATATGCCGAACAGCTATGTCTCGTTTTTATTGTTACTGTACCTTTACATTATCCATTAAGAACAAATACAGTATATAGCTATACAACTAGCTAGTGTCCATATTTCCTAGTTCCTTAGCAACAGTTGCTAGTGTCTCATCAATTTAACCACGTGAATAATGAGAGTGTTGTGTTTTCACCTTGCAGTGTTCACAAATTTTATTTGAATGCAACAAAATATTAACAAAAATAGTTCGATGTATATAAATAAAAAATTCATAGATATTTATCTACATATTATGATCTCTATAAATTTCTAAAATATGAATACTTCTATTTATAGGATACACCACTTTTCATGATTTTACTGTACATGGAAAAGTGTAAAATTAGCATTGAGATTCATAATGATAGGATAGTGTCAAATGTCCCCACAATCACTCGGTCCTCACAAAAAAAAAAAAAAAAAAAAAAAGAAACAAAAATCGATCTTTTATTTGAAAAACAAAGCAAACCAAATGATTTCTTTTTTTGTTATGGTTAAGTTTAGGTTTAGGTGTGTGCATAGCACCGTGCATTGTGTGTGTTTGTGTGTGTGTGTGTGTGTGTGTGTGTGTGTGTGTGTGTGTGTTACACACCCTTGCCCAGGCCGTTGAGGAGTGAGCAAAGAGAATTGGTTTTGCTGGGCGAGTCGGGCGAGTCTCCTCCCGTCAGCTGTCCGGAGCCGAGCAGGTCCAACTTCCCAGCCTGCACCCTGAAGCGCTCCAACTCCTTCGACAGCATGTTAAACTGCTCGCTCTGAGTCCGACATCGCTCCTCCAACTCCCTCACCTTCGCCTGGGTGGAAAACCAGAGGGAAGAAATAGAACAAGGGACAGAAACAGATAAGGAGAGTGAATGATATAGAGAGAGTGAAAGGAAAGGGAGTGACGGAGACAGAAAAAGAGAATTAATTGCAGTAAAATTTACATCACTAAATTATACATATCTGACATAAAGGGTTCCTGGGAAAAGGTGATCTCGGACTTGTCGGAAATCCCAGTCGGAAACATAGGGACACCTGACATCACGGTCAGAATGGCAGAGCACGCACAACCTTTAGCTTTACTCCCTTTTCACTTTTGTCGTTTATTTCTTTTATCAGCTAATTTCTCTTCTCAATGATGGCGAAACATTTAGCGAGTATTTAATTAGTTTTGTTAGCCATTCTATTCATTCCATTAATTACATCGTGTTCCGTGTGTGATGGCGCGTCAACTGTTTGATTCACATTTCACAGCTGAACTGTTTGTTCTTATTTCTTTTTGGAAGAGATATTTAGTACTTAGGATTAGGGAGGAATAGCATATTTATGACAAAAATACTGAACAGCCACAAAACCTGGTTGTGGTTTGACTAGCCTGAGGTCAAGAAAATATGGCTTTGGCGTTAATTCCGCTATGCTGAGAGATTTTGGTACCTAGATTACGGCCGACAGAATCAGCCGAGTTTAATTAATAAGTTATGTATGCTAGCACCTGCACACAATTTTTCTTGTACTGAGCCCTGTGTTTTTTCAGGAACTTGATGAACTCGATATCTATCTAGGTGGATAGATAAACTTTTTTCTGCAATGCTTGTCAAATTTCACAGTTTCCACAGTATTCCTGAGGGCGTCCATGTTTTTTTTTCTAAAAGAACTACGGAAACATGTATAGATCGGACATCAGGAGTCCAAACGGAACACGTATAGAGCAACGCAACATTACTTCCTAACATAAGTTACAAATAAAGAGTGATTTCTTTTTAATTAATTGAAGAACATGTACTTGTGTCCACGAAGCAAGTACAGCTATAAACACTCGTTCGTTCACCAGCCAATTTTCTCAAATGCAGCTTGTCATGTTAGTGCAATGAAGACTTTCCTGTGGTGGAAAACGTACAGACTGTTACGAACGTTAAGTAAACATCTCCTTACAGAAAATTTCACCATATCAATGAGTTCTGCTTTGTTAAATTACAGCATCTGTGATTCGGGACTATTGTCAGAGCTGCTGTTATAGAAAATTAATAAACTCCTTCTGACCAATCAGAATGGAGAATTCACTAGCACTGTAGTTAGTTTGTAAAGTACAAGAGCCTTAGAAACATGCCCTAATCATCACATTTACAGCTACGGCATGCAGCATGAGTGATGTATGAACGTCGAACATGTCTCAGAACAGAGAACAACCGTGTAAATCAGTCGAGGGTTGATTAGAAAATTAAAAAATCGGAAGCCATGTCTCAAGTCACATACTTAATACTTTTGAGTTGTTAAGTATTTTGTTACATTCAAACGAGAACCAGTAACAAACTGTGCTTTTGCTTGTACCTAGAGGAACAGTGTTGGATTGGACGTGTCAGTTTTGTCCTTCACTGGTGATTCCATGGTGCATTATGTGACATGTTAATGCATAAATAACCCAGGCATAATCTGTACAATGGAAAATGTCGAGGAGTAAGTATATGATTTGAGACACAGCTCTGAAAGTAGAGGAGTGTGTGGTTAACATTTGATCTGAACGCGATTCTCCTAACCGAGTCTCATGGGGGTTCTAGTACTTGTGGTATTGCTAACAAGCCGAGCGCGAAGAGACGGGCCATGCAACAGCCGCAAATGAGCAGAGGGTCAGGTAGTGAGCTTTGAACACTTTCCTCTCAAGTCATCTCAAAAGAAGTCAGCTAGAAACTGTCCCTTAGTAGGGAGCCTACTATTTTTGAGCATTTGGCTTCCTATTAGACTTTTATTTTCCATCATCATGTTCACCTATTTTGTTCATCTTGATTTTCCCCTGTCCAAGGTAATTTACTTTACACGTGCTCATTTGGCTCATGCTTTTATCCAAAGCAACTTATTATATGAGACAGGATACAACTGAGCAGAGTCATGGTCAAGGACCCAACCACGGCAGGTGAACTCACAACCTGCCGGGCTGAGTTTCCCAAAAGCTTCGCAGCACAACGATCATTGGTAAACATATTGCACACTCTCTCTCCTAGTTGAGCTTTGTAATGCTTTGAGGAAACTCTGCCCAAAGCGGTAGCCCAAGGCTTTACTCAATGTTCCACCTAGTTCAAATCCAGTACTGAAGAACAGAAAGTACCAAAAATTATTAAAATACACATAAGTCTTCTGGGTTGGTGACAAACTGTGAAAACAGTCATTTATAACAGTTCATCATTTGGTACACGCAGTGCCTAATATGAAAGTGTGGCCCAACTTTCATCAATTACTAGGCTCCAGTTAGCTATGTTAGCCAGTTAGCCATAGTGTACTGTATTGTAGCACTAAAAGATAGTGTGACTTCTCATGTTCTTCTCATGTCCTTCCTAGTTCTTAACTCCTTCTCTGGTTTTGATGATTATAGATTTGCCACTAAGGACCGTGGAAAATAAAAATGGCTAACATAAAACCATAAAAGTAATATAGTTATAATGTAACTTTCTTTTTATTATAAGATAAACATTTTTGACTTAGTAACTAGTTTTATTTATCCTCCAAGTGGCGACAACAACTTTGATATAGAACTGCTTTTTTCAAATAACAGAGAGGTATTCTTGTATTTGTTTTATTATATGCTAATTATATGCTAATATATTGAAAGTTGTGCTACTTGCATAAAACCACTATAAAGTGGTAATACAGTCATAATTTTAAGTGTGTTTCTTGTAATTCTCAAAATTTTTAGATTTTTTTTTTTTAAACTTGTGACTAGTTTGACTTTGTTTTCTTTGCCGAAATGCCAATATTTGTTTTTGCTCTTTTTTTGTCCTGACATCTTTTTCTTTTATTCCTCAGGTGTACTATTTGTTTCACACACAGCGCTGACTTTCTGGCAAGGTTACTGAGAGCAATTATCGCCTAAAAAAAACCCTGTAACATATTGTTTTCTCCAACTACGACATCATTTCCTCAATTATCATTTGTAAATCACCCTCAAGACGCTCACTAAGCACACTACAGATTGTTCATATTAGCTTCTTTTTTTTTGGTAAATCAGAGTTTCACTGTTTATGAGCCTGTAATAAAGGAGGTGAGACACTCTTTGACTTGTCCCCCCTCTTCAAGGCAGAATTTAATAAGCATATAACACCAGATAGCTAAAACAGAAAAGGGTGAACAAACGGCGGCGTTATCAAACTCAAATAAAGATCGGACAAACTTCATGGACTTAACATATTAGTCCTTTCACTGTGATGTCGTGTCATAAATCCAATCAGAAGTATGGTTGAAAGATAGTCAAGGTTTTTACAGGTGCTAATATTTCATGTCTGTTATTTCAACCGTAACAAATTCAAGATACAGTGTTACGGGTTTCACAGCTGCTGCATTTCTAATGTTGAGTTTAATTTCTCTTACCATAATTAGACTAAGCTAAACTAAACATCAGCAACATTTGAAAGATTTTATGAGAAAATTAGTGCTGCACAATTTTCCCTTCATTCCAAATCTAGCTGATCAGCCAAGACGTTTGCTTTATTAGTCTATTCACAACGAAATCTTCACACGCCTGTTTAAACAACGTTGTTAAGTTATCTCATCTCATTTCTAAATACATTTCTAAATTTACGTTCAATGTAAAAACGTACGGTGAGATTGAAAAGTCTGAGACCATACTGAAAATCTGGAATTTTTCTTTCTTTTCTTTTATTTAAAAATGAAACATAATAAAACAATTTTTCAAATTAAAAAAAAAAAAGAAAGAAAGGAAATGGTATTCAATATTTTGACAAGTTTTACACAAACTTGTGGAGTCTGGAGGAAACACTGTTCAAATATAACCTAAATACAAAGAAATTCTGAAATTCCTAGTAAACATCCTAGTAAAATTTCCTAAGAAATATTTCTAAGATTGTACTTTTTGCGGATAATATAATTTGGAGTAATGTTTTTGTATTAAATTGGGGGGGAAAAAAACAAAAAAGAATTATTTTAGCTATTGCTCTCAGACTTTTGGACCCCATTGTATTAGCATTCGAATCACTTCTGATCCAAATCATTTCCATCATCAAATTTGGTTTATACCAAACTGAGCTGAGGAAAATGGGATAACATTATATTGTTGGCTACACAATGGAGTTTTATCAGAAATTTAGAGAGTCAGTTTTGGGGTGAGGCAGATTTAGCTAAATTAGCGCCGAAGCTTGAATGGAAAAGTGAAGAAAGGTACACTGAACATGAAATACTGAACATGTCTTGACTGTCTGGCTACATTTGGAACGACGGAGGTGGCACAACAAATGAAATGATCAGACAGAAAATCAAAGCTAGATAACTAACATTAGTTGCTCACTGAACCAACGAATTTATCTTCGCGCCAGTAAAGAAACCAGTGAGGTAAAATTTAGCATTTTGAGTTCCACTGAGTCCATTTCTGCCACTTCTGATTGGCTCTTTATGACACGCTCATTTGTGAAAGGTTGTTAGTTTTCTATTGTTGCACTACAGTCATCGTGGGAAGGCTGTGTTAGGCTTTCGACTAGGTGCAATCGTTTCGTAAAAAACATAACCAAACAAAAAATACTCATTACACTGATACAAAACATCCCACAGATGAACGCAGCTCGTTTCAAGCTGCTCTTCATCTTGGGCCGGAGGACAAAAGAAAGATCACTACAGGCTACGCTACAGGAATACATTCCCGAGACGGAAATAGGGTGGGAGGGGAGGGGGTAAAATGGGAAAACACGTGGAGGAAAAGGAACTGGCCAATACCTGCATGCTGTCCAAGTGATTCTGTATATGCAAAAAAAGACCAATAACACAGTGACAAGAGATGTGAGAAAAAACCAAATCACTCCTGCAAACAGTTTGAATTATTTCAAAAAAGCATAAATCATGCAAAGTCTTTTGAAACGTGAGTAAGAACCGTGAATGAGAACGTGTGCTGTGGAAATTAGGCAGAGAAATTAAAGCCGCCGGTTAACGTCATGAGCCACGAAAGCGTAAAATAATTTTCGCTGTGCTCCAGAAGAAGCAATATTGTGTCTATAGAAATGTCTGGCTGCGCAAAAAGACAGGCTGTCTTTTCATAACGGAAGCTTAAACTCATATCAGGTAGCGCGGAAGGGCCAGTGATATGAGTCATCGTGCATATGAAATGAAAATGATGCATGGTCTATCCACCTACAAGCTGAGCTGAAAAGAGACAAAAGCTCACATGCATGAAACACACACACACACACACGCTTTTATACTCACCTCTAACAAATGGACGGCGCCTTCATGTTCCTTCTTTGCCTCAACCTGAGCCTGGAGTCATGAAAATCAAAAATTAGACAATATGCATTTAAAGAAATTAGACATGAGTTAAAAGGCCGTCAAGTCTAAGAAGAGCTCGGGATAGACTTTTGGTCCAATCGGTTTATTAGGAAGTAGGAAACGAATTACTCAAATAAAGCAGTATATATGGAGCATATATACCAAAAAAGAAGCACTTCTGATTTAGAAGAACATCCAAAATCGTATATACAACCTTGAGCATGGGCGTAACTGGCTACGAAGTCCAGACCTCGGTAGATTCTAAAGTTTTTTTTGTTTTTTTTGGCGTATATACAGGGTTTTACAGTAAACACCAGGTTTGAGTGTAGATATCAGAATATAGCGTCATGTAGAAGTTCCTTCCAACGATTTCGTTGTCTATATAAATATAAAAGACAAAATTACGAACCTCTCATTTCTATAATTTCTCTCTAAAATAAAGAAGTAAACATCAGACACCAAACATGCCTTGGCTGATTGACGTAAAATGGAAAATGTTTTCCTTTCATTGGTCTCATAATAATGATGCGACAGGTTTGGGTGTTGGTTTTTTTATTTCATTTGCTTGTGCGTGTTTGCGAGTGTGTGACTGATTCCCGCTGCCTTCCTATTTCTTGGTAATTGTAAGAGTCCACTGCTTTTGTGAAGCTGACAGACAGTGTGTCAAACGTTCCATCGCACACTTCACACATCGTCACATCCCATCTCTGCGCAATTTACTCCGCATGCTCGGAGACCGCGGCTCTTAACATTTAAATCAGGCGGAAATAAATGAAAGAATACAGCTCTCTTATAACACTCCCGGTCAGATGGCAGGTCACATCATCTCTGGTTTAATAAGTGAGTTAACACAGTATGCACTGGTTACTAAATTATTCATCTGTTCAGTGACTTATGAGGTAGCTCTGGATTAAGATTATCAGACATTTTACAATTTAAAAAAAAATGACTCATTTGAGTAATAATGAAGCCTTGTGGTTCTCCACAGGTTGCTAAATCTAAAATTATTGTCGAACATAAATCACAAAATCAATATTCAAAATATTACACTCTAACTAAATTTTTAAGACAACAAAATGGCTGCCTTATTAGCCTGCATACATAGGAAGATAATGTTCATACTCTATACAAGCTATGTCCTGTTTCACTGAGAACTTTCCTAATATGGTCAATGTTTCCTGTTTCCATGGTAGTTAATTAGCCTCATCTGGTGCTCGCTAACCCTAAATTTCAACAAAAGTTTTCACCAAACCCTTTGTGTTTCCGTGCATGCTACATTTGTTGACCTAAGTTGCGTATTTTACCGGAAACGTCTCTGTCCAGAAAACTGTTACAAAGCACTGACACTGGAGTCTCCTTCCATAAATTTTAAATAAATGTCTCACCATATCAATGCTTAGACTTTGTTCTTTGTTAAATAATCCATTTATGTGGAGTGTCTGCTATACAAGTCCTTGTGTAAACTGTTACTTATTATATTAGAACGAGCACATTAATATAAACCCCATACAACAAAGTAATGAACTCAGAATTTCGGACCCTACTGTAGATAGAAATTACATTTTAATCTGTGTTCCTTACTCATAGTGTGTGTTTGCAAAGGTTGAACCCTATCTCACATGCCCTACAGTGAGCTGAGGCTATTTTTAGCTACAAGAAAT
>JAKKZN010000008.1:23206646-23222746 GCA_033441825.1 Pangasius elongatus | reverse complement strand
GATGATTCGCTGTGGAGACCCCTGAAGGGAAAAGCCGAAAGAAGAAGAAGAAGAGTTGCTGGCAAATCGCTGTAGTATAAGAGGAATGAAACATTTCATGATGTATAATTATAGGAAAAGACATCTTCGTGTCTGGCCACTCCATCGCTGATTAATTTCCCAGAACAGCACATACTGTCATACTTTCATTCCTTACATCATAAATGACAACATGTCGGAACAGGCTGTTTCAACTCATTTTATAATATTTTATAATACAGATTGTGATCTCATGTTCTGGTGTAACCGCTTACAGCCAGGCACTGTAAAGCAAACAATAAATAACATCAATCTAGCGTGAAATATATCTCTAATGATATCACATTTCCCATGAGCACACTAAAGCCTGCTGCTTAGCAGGGCATCAGGGAGCTGTTACAGTCCCTTTCCAAGTGATAGCTCCCTCCCACCCTCTCTCTTTCTCTCTCACACTTTCCCTCCATCTCTCTCTCTCTCTCCCTTTCTTGGATGATTCATAAATGTGTAATGAAGAGATCTTTTTTAGCCACACCGACGTTTGTCAACACACCTCCTTCGGTTGTGCTCTCTCTCAGTCAGACATCGAGATATGTTTACCCCAAAAAAGTGTGACTCAGACACAGCTACAGGTAAACAGACATAACAGAGTGACTGAAGATGCCAGGAGACAGACATAACTAACAGAACCAAACACTGGGCTCACACGATCGAGGTATGAATGGAGGATCTGAAATGCAGAAGTAATGGAGTGCAGATGATAAGTGCTGAAGTCAGACGCGGCTAAATGGAGGTGTTTAACGAGTCAACATAATTTCAAAGGTTTAGAAGAGATTAGATAAAATCTAACCTGGGGTATAGGATAAAAAATATATATATTATAGTGTTTATCCATAACTATGATTAAATTATAGCAAAAACTGTGAGTGTAAATAATCAACGAAAGACGTTACTGTTACCACAGCACGTCATGAAAGGTTTTATTTCTCTCATAGCACAGCAACTTGCCAGTGATTAATAAACAACATGCTTTTTATGCATTTCTGGTTACATTTAATGATACAGAACATCGGTGAAACAAGTTAGAGCCTATTTTCCCCTTACATTATAGCAGCTATAAAGAGTCATTCCATTACCAGCCTCTCTTTTTTCTCTCTTGAAGTTAATAAGACCAAAAAAATTAGCTTGTGACGTTACTGAGAAACCTGAACATCTTGCAAATATTACTAACTGATACCAAGTGCTGACACTGAAGACCCCTTTCATAAATGCCAAACAAACATCTCCTCACACAAAATGTATTTTTTAAACCTGTTTACATAGAGTGGGTGATATACAACTCCCTGTGCAAGCTGTTGCTTTAGAAACAATACTTTATTTAAAAAAGCGCATTAATATAAACCTTTGATTTGCCTTGAAGCATCAGCTTCTGACCAATCAGATTCAGGAATTCACTCTTCCTTTCAGGGAAAGTGCTCTGAGGGCCATAAGAGAACTCAGTAAAGAGAAAATGTTTTTAAAAATTTTTTTTTTTTATAAGCTCATATCGTGATGATGAGCACTCGTTTCAAACAACAGTGTAATATCCATTGGTGTACAGAACAGCACACTCATATCCGTCTGTCTGATAATGCTTCATATCAGTTCAACACACACACACACACACACGCATACACATACAAACAGATGTATACACACTGGATAAAGAGGCTAAATCTCAGTGATCAGAAGTCTACCTCATACCAATCACAGCAACCAGTCAGGAAATTGCATTTCCCATTCACTCTTTCTCTCTTTCTCTCTTTCATCCTTCAGTGCTTCTCACAGCGAAGGGGGCGTGGCCTCTGTGACCTCTCTACATAGCAGTAAATATATTTTTGCACATTTTCACAAAGGGTGCCAATAATTCTGGAGTCAATTGAATGTTCTTATGTTGTTCTTATGAATACTGTATGTTCCGTGTGACACACACACACACACACACATACACACACACACACACACATGACCAGTACCTAGTGGAGGAGTTGAGGGAAGGGATATTGCTTCCTGCCTCTGCTTCCAGCTGACACACATCATCTATAAACCTGTGTAATAAACTCATCCATCTGAGAGCATGTGGGTGGCCACTCCCATGCTGCACTGGGCCACAGAAAGCCATCTGATTGGATAAGTGGATCCTGAGAGGCGCGAGGTTGAACAGCCCAAGGCCGCTTACCTGCTCACACTCTGTGGTCTTCTGGATGTCGGAGAATGAGTGCACATTTAAATGCGTTTTCCCCTGCAAAACATTCTGGAGCTCACTCTCCTGGGGGGGAAGACACACACACAATCACACACACACACACACACACACACACACACACACACACACACACACACACACACACACGCACAGATTCTCAATTATTCATACAAAAAGATTTAGGCTTTTTGGGTGAATAAAGTGTGTTTGTGTGTTTTTTTTTGTGTGTGTGACAGGAAACAAAAGAAAAAGGAAGAGAAGAGAATGAAATAAAGGTAAGGAAAGGAAATGATGAAAGGAAGGAAAGGAAATGTAAAGGAAAGTAAATGTAAAGAGAAGAGAAGAGAAGAGAAGAGAAGAGACGAGAAGAGACGAGAATGACACATTTCACATTTATGTATCACTTGCATTTGAAAAATCACACTGTGTGCCTTTAATAGCTCTCTGTAATTAGCTTAACATCCCAAATCACAGGATAAGACTAAGTGCAGCATTGATTTCTCTCTGTCTCTCTCTCTCTCTCTTTCTCTCTCTCAGCATGGATGGAGAGATTAAGCAGTGTTCCTTATTGTGGAGGGGAACTTAATTACACTCTATCAACATCCAGAATGCGCGTCTGTAACACCACTTAAACTCCTGACAGCCGCCGCTCTTCAGCTCAAACCACGAGCAGCCAGGTGCCAATAATATATACATGTACGCCGTATACATCGTCAATGTTATCTCACTGTACAGCGTCACTGGGTGGAGCATGTCCGAGCAGAACTCCTCAGTGGCACGCCCACTGTCCGGGATGATGACTGCGATGTGTGATGTTTGACGATAAAACACAAGAACACTGGCTAGTATATGACACAGTGCCATTTAAAATGAGTGGTCTAATTTGTTAGCGAGCTAGCTTCACTTACATTACTGAGTAATTAAGCTAGCTAGAGTAATCTATTAGGTAAGCTGTTATCTTCGGAATGAGAAATTTGTGTGTTTAGTTTTGCCACTGGAGGAATATATCGCTACACGTCTACTTATTGCAATTACAGAATAGTGACATTAATCCTGAAAAGAGCTGCACAGGAGAAATGAGAGGAGACATGTTCACCAAAACAATAGATGTCAAAGCAACTAGCAAAGGAAAAAATACCCAAACAGAAGACACACTAACACAAAGGCGAACAGATGGACACACACACACACACACACACACACACACATACAAATGCGCCACTTCCATTCATACACGGACTCATAAACGGACTGCAGTCTCTACTCCCTGCAGTCAATTCCAATCTGTCTTGCACTAAGCCATGATTGCATTGGCATCTCACTCGCAATGCATCGATCCAGAATTACCCCGAACACACGACAGACTGAGCGTCGGACTCCGTTTGGTGTTGGGGGGGGTGATAGGAGGGTGATAAGACATGAGAAGAAGAGATAAGGATGAAGAACTCGCAGAGACAGGACGAGAGACAGAGCAATGTCTTTCTCTCATTCTAAAGGAAATGAGATGGCAATGAATGATAGATGATGCGAGAGATGTGTGAGGGAAAAGCAAGAGACGGAAGGAAGGCTCATCGAGATAAAGAGATTACTAAAGAGTAATATTCTAGGGCTCTCGTGTGGCTTCATCCAATTCTTATGAGATTGCGATCCGATCCTTGCGGCGAAATCTGTGTGCCGGGAAGCTGCTGTTACGGAAAATGAATCAACACCTTCTCGGCAATCAGAGTCGAGAATTCAACGGCGCTGTTCTTTGTGAACGCTAATCACACTAACACACAAACACGACACAGTGCTCTCGACCTACTGCTAGCTTCGGCTGGAATAAGCGCTGACTCGCCGTGTGGCTGCAGTGTGTAGAGGGTCTTGGCTTGTCTTGGCTCAGTACTTCTCATCAGGGTACTCTCGTTCCATCTCCATCTTCCAGAGCGTATTTCTTTAAGTGGATGCCGTGGCTCAGAGGAACTCGTCCAATGAGAGAACAGGGTTAATGGATGTCGGGTGCTTCCTGGAAATCTGTTCTGTTCCCCACTCGCAAATCCTTCTTTTCTCCTCTCTCGCTCCTCATTCACTTATAGCGCGATGATTTCCATCTCTGGTGGGTTTCAGCCAGTCAGAGCGTCTTCTTCAGAAGGTGTACTACCCTATTCGGTTCAATTATTTGCTGCTGGACACTGACTTTATGACCCCCGCTGTATAAACAAACGTTAAGGCTACATTTTATTGCATCACACAGATGGTTTTGCTGCCTAAGTGGAGATAAGACTGCACACACGACATGTTCACTGGCTACGACTGCAAACCGCTTTAATTAGCGTCGCATCCATCACGCTTCTCCGTCACACCAAACAACTTAGTCAGGCTGGGCAACGACTGCACCGTGGCTCCTGCAAGCTCTAAGACCAAAGAAAGTAGGAGACACTGCTGACAGCGTAGAAGCTAGAGCGCAGGAAAGCCTGTGAAAGCATGTTTTAGAGCCAGACTGAGACTCCACTGACATCGGGTCCAGATTTCCACTTCTTTTGCTTTCTCTGGGAAATCTTCCTTGATTTCGAAGCTCTTACAGAATTTCCTCAGGCGTGAGAGGTTCCTGCTTCATGTCCGTGCTCTTCCTTAACTTATTAGACTGAAGAGACTGTTTATTGTCTCTGAAGTCTAAAATCTTTTTACTGAGTTTTATATTTGTTGTACAATTTGGCAATTATGACCAATTATTTGTGTCGTCCAAATTAAATGCATATTAAATATTTAATTAATGTTTTTTTTCTTCTGAGCAAAATTTCCTTTCTTTAACCAATTCATTATTACTATTTTATCATATATACTCATTTATTTTCATGGTTACTTGATTATTTTTAGAATTTGTATCACATTTAGTTTTTCTCTCATTTCTGCTTCTTATTTTATGCCGTTTTTAATTTGGCTTTTTTTTTGTAAAACCCTTTTTTTTATTCTTTATTATTATTATTATTATTATTATTATTATTATTATTGCTACTACTTTCTGGATTTTTATGTTTCCTGTTTTTTTTCCCAGCCTGTTTTTTTTTCCAGGCTCTCAATTTCCACACGCTTGAAAAGATCTTCATCAACTTTTTACTTTTGAGAGGCTCTTCTTCAGCTTTGTCAGACTTGAGAGACTCTTTTTCAACTTCGTTAGTCTTGAGAGACTCTTCCTCAGGCTTGAAAGTCTCTTCCTGAACTTCCTTAGTTTTGAGACCCTCTTCCTCAACTTCCTTAGTTTTGAGAACCTCTTCCTCCACTTCCTTAGTTTTGAGAACCTCTTCCTTAACTTCCTCAGGCTTGAAAAGATCTTCCTTAACTTTCTACACTTGAGAAGATCTTCCTCAACTTCCTCAGACTTGAGAAACTCTTGTTCAACTTTGTAAGTCTTGAGAAGTTCTTCCTCACCTTCCTTGGTCTTGAGAAGTTCTTCCTCACCTTCCTTGGTCTTGAGAGACTCTTCCTCACCTTCCTCAAGCTTGAGAGACTCTTCCTGAACTTTGTCAGGCTAGATCAGCTCTTCCTCATCTACCTCTTGAAAGGCTCTTTCTTGATTGTGATGCTCTTCTTTGAATTCATTGTTCTTGATTTTGATCTTTCTCAATTTCATCAGTCTTGACATCTCATCTTTGACTGCGATGCTGTTCCTCCAGGTCCATAGTACTGAGAGGCTTTTTCTTTTTCTTTGTCTTAAGAGACTCTCCCCAACTTTGCTTTCTTCCTAATTTTTTTTCAGTCTTGAAAAGTTCTTCTGTGATTTTCATTAGCATTACAGGGCTCTTTCTCAATTTCCTTAGTATTTAGAAGCTCTTCCCCAAGTTCATCAAGTTCACAACATCATGCTTCCAAATTTTTGACTATCTTCCTTGATTTCGGTTCTCTTCTATATCAGACATTGCTACCTCAGTATGTGAACTTTAGCTTTCATTTCATAGTGGTCCGAGGAGGACTAGTGTTTAGGCCATGGTGCTCTCACTGCCATGGCCTGGGTTCGATTCTAGACCAGGGAACCAGCCCCAGCCACTGGGGTCACACACCCACAGTGCACTCCAAGTGCCGGTCCCAAGCCCAGATAAAATTGGGGAGGGTTGCGTCAGGGTTCCAGCATAAAAACTGTGCCAAATCAAATATGTGGACCGATGATCCGCTGTGGAGACCCCTAACAGGAGCAGCCGAAAGAAGAAGAACAAGCTTTCATTGCATATGAGGAAACTGGCTTGTAGTGGCCCAACATCTTACTTACAGGCGTAAGCAGTCTTTTTTCCCCTTTGTCACTTGTCTGTATATAGGTGCATGAACAACTCAGCATCTGTGGGCGTACATCTGTGTATGGTAAAGTTCAGCGGCTTTGCAGTCATTACTGCGAGAACGCCGCCGCCTGTGGTTTCAGTACAGAATCCCACAGGAGAGCAACAGTTACGCTGCTGACTCCCACTGAGTTACCTCCCTCCTACACACACTCACAAAACCAATTTTTTACACGGCTCAAGGCGATAATTGCATTAACATATGCACACAGGCTGCAGGACAGAAATCCAATTTTAACGCTGCAAAACTGCTGCACTGACACTGTGTCCGCCTCGTCCTAATTATATAAATCATGCAAAGGAAAGCATTTTTAGATGCTGTAGCTGTAGATGGAATGGACGAAGGCAGCACAGACAGTCATGACTTTAATGTTCATGTCATAGAACTGAACTTTGATTTGCTCATTAATCATCACAGTCACGTGTTATGCAATATACTGTGTTATGTAACACACACACACACACACACACACATACACACTAATGCTATCACAGCCTTACCTAGGTCACAGTACTGTGATAATATTTTATTACATAATAACACATATAATATTACATACACATATAACATTTTAACAGTAGGAATATGGCTGGGCAATCCATCCAGCAAGCCATCCATCCATCTATCCATCCATCCATCTATGGAAGTGGAAGTGACTTTGTGGCCAAGTGTGGTGACCCATACTCGGAATTTGTGCTCTGTATTTAACCCATCCAAGTGCACACACACANCCCCCACCTACAATCCCTGCCGGACCCGAGACTCGAACCCACGACCTTCAGGTTCACCTTCGGGTTACAAGTCCGGCTCTCAGACCATTAGGCCACGACTGCCCCCAATATACATACAGTATATACAGTACATCTACCCATCCATCCAGCCAGTTCAGCTCAGAGTTCTATTACAAATTACGACAGAAAACAAAATTTTCCACCCGTCTTGTGTGTATTATTCGAGCACATTATTTATTTATCGCATATGGAACATGCACAACAGCATAAAAGTCAAAACATCATACAGTACGGATGTGGAGTGAAGTTAAGGACACAGTGCAGCGCCCGTCCATCTCAAAGGCTTTTCTTTACAAAATAAAGGGAAGACCACATCTAAAGAGTTCCCCAGGCTTTCAGCGAAGATGAGTCTCTCTACATACCTCCACCACCACCCTCTCATCTGCCTCCATCTCCCTTCTGCCACTCTCACACTGCTGCTCCTTTGCTTTGCCATGACAGCACACCCGCGAGGCAGAGAGCCATTTCTGGTGTGTGGGGAGGACGGAGACAAAAAGACAGAGAGAGATCCCGAGGGAGGCAGAACTGTTTGTGTGTGTGTGTGTGTGTGTGTGTGTGTGTGTGTGTGTGTGTGTGTGTGTGTGTGAGCGAGCGAGTGAGATATAGAGAGTGTTACAGTGTGTGTACAGAGAGTATATGCAGGACTGGACTTAAAGGAGCGATAAGCAGTATTCCATTTCCTGCCATACAGTGCTAGATTGCTGACAGAGAGAAAATCCATCTACCCATTCTTCCTGCTATCCTTCTACTCATCTCCCCATCCATCCCTTCATCTACCTATGTATATACCATTTAAGGCATTTGGCAGACGCCCTTATCCAGAGTGGCACCAACTTTTTTGGCCCAACTATCCGTCCATACATCTACCTATCCACCCATCCATTCATCTACCCTCCATCCATCCAGTCATCTATCCATTCATCCATCCACTCATCCATGCATTCATCAACCCAAATACACCTCCATCCACATACAACTATCCTTCTATTCATCCATTCATCCATCCATCTATCCATCCACCCATCCATTCATCTACCCATATACCCCTCCATTCTTCCAGTCATCCATCCATCCATCCATCCATCCATCCAGTCATCTGTCCATTCATCTATCCATCCACTCATCCATGCATTCATCAACCCAAATACACCTCCATCCACATACAACTATCCTTCTATTCATCCATTTATCCATCCATCCATCCACCCATCCATTCATCTACCCTCATACCCCTCCATTCCTCCAGTCATCTATCCATCCATCCATCCATCCAGTCATCCGTCCATTCATCTATCCATCCACTCATCCATGCATTCATCAACCCAAATACGCCTCCATCCACATACAACTATCCATCCATCCATCCATCCATCCATCCATCCATCCATGCCTTTGCTGCTTTTCAGGTTTGAACAAAGTTTTTAACCTCAGATAATCATTTTAGCTTTTCACTAGCTACAAAACAGTCTACAACACTGCCAAGCTAAGGCTTTTCTTTTTCCTTTAAATTGTTTTCGTTTGCACACACCCTCGATTCAACTTGTCACTCATCTTCAACCCTTAAGCGCCTGTATTGCTCAGTAATGCTTATTAAAAATGGCAAAATTGTATAAAAAAATTCCACTTTAACTTGTCATTACTTGATTAGAATCCTGAAGCTTGCAGGCTACTTCCAATCCTTGATCAGAGAACAGAGTGACTGTTTATTTCCCCAGTGCCCAGGCAGCAGTGGAGTAACACTGACATGTCGCTTCAACATTCGACAACTTTATCGACACCTCTGCAGGGAACAGCTCCCTGAAGAGCCCCGAATATGACGCTCCTGTCTGTAAGTGTGACTGGGAAGTGAAGAGATTTCATTTCACAAGCTCTTACCAAGGTTTGACATGACTGGCTCTTTTTCTTCACCCCCTCTTCGAGAACGTCGCACTCGTTTCTCTTCTTGCTGATCTCCGTCTCCTGAGTGAACACACACAGGGAAATAAGATTCAAATAGATTCTTCTTGCTTTTGGACCCAGAGTGGAAACACTGACAAACTGACGCCTAAGTTACGTAGTTTCTCAGATTTAACACTGTAATATGATGGGAATTCAGAAAGTCTCCTACACATACTTGATTTTTTTTCCATTTATGGTTACACCACCCATGTTACATCTCAAATTATGCCAGCCTTTCTTTAATTTGGAAAGCTTTCAATGTTTTTCTACAGTCATTTTATATTTTTTTAATCTGTTTTAGGGTTTTATCTAATTTATAAAATTTTTTATTTTTTTTATTTTATTTTAATTTTAATTTTATGTTTTTTTTTTCATTTTTATTTTATTTTTATTTTGGTTTTTTCCTACTCCCTTTTTTTTTTTTTTTTTTTTTTTTTTTGTTCTCATGTTTGGAGGTGTTTCTGTGGTTTAGGGCTCCTCCCCTGGGATGGTCTTCCACATTTTTCCCCTCGCATATTAGTGTACTTCCCTCTCTCCCTCCACACTTGTTCTCGCCACGTGGAGCTGAAATGATCCGTGTCGTGTCTGCGTGTCAGCGCCGGCTCTCTAAGCCCTCACAAGACTGATGAGTCTCCACTGCTAATGTCACTCTCTAATTACTAATGTCCTATTATGAGACACACACACAAGCGCACATCAATTTTCCAACCCTCTAACCACAACACCGTTCCACAGCACAGTGAATCAGCTAATGGTTTACGCCAGAGTCTCCGGAGAGCCAGGTAAAGCCTGTGGGTATGTGTGTATGAGTGTGTGTGGGAGTGTGTGTGTGGGAGGCTACAGATGGCATTCTGTCCTTGTAATGGCAGATACAGTCCTACAGACACAGATGCACTCGCACAGAATGTAACATAAACAGCACACATACAGATCAGAGGACGAAGTCATCCTGTTGGCTGAAATGTGTGAAGGACTGCGCATTCCTCCAACCTCACCAGCACTAACTCAAACACACACGCCAATGTTCTGCCAAGTCACACAGGACGCGAGAAAAAAAGTAGGAATGGAAGACACGATCCTTCAGATAAACTTCTTCTTCTTCTTCTTCTTGACAGTTATGCAATTATTTAGAAATAAATAAGAAATGAAACACTTCAGGATGTGAAAACAATCATGTGCTGTTCCTTTAAGGCTGGTCCGTACTGTTGAGCCCTTAGTTTATGCTTCTAGCACGCATGAGACTTCTTTACGCTGGATTTATGGTATATATTATCGATTATTTTAGAACCGTGGTGCGCTCTAGCTCTGTGTAGTGTTTATTTTCTTGCCGCCCCGCCGCGGATGCTGGTGCTGGTGTTAAATGGCCGCCGTGGTGCAGTGGGTTGTTTGTGACATGCAGTTAATGCCGTGATGAATATTTAACTCTCGCACGCCCTACTCGAGTCTCCCGACGGCCGTTTGTCTTAAAGCAAAGCGATGCTGTTAAGTCGACGCCCCGAGAGCCTCGGTGAGAGACAGGCGAAGCTCGACAGGTCACGGCGCGTCCATACATCACGACTGGCTACGATTAAAGTGCTAGAGGGACATGGAGGAATTACAGCCTTCACAGCCTGAACAGTTGAACACAGACATGAAACTTCAGGCATTTTTGCACTTTTGTGATTCATTTGTAGGCAAAAAAAAATAAAGGCAGCATCACACGTCTCCTTCCTCCTGAAGGCGGTCTCATAAATCAGTGATATTCTATCATTTCATAATAGTATACTGCGATGATATCGTACACCATGATGATTAAGTGTTCGGCAGTTATCACGTTATGAATGCTATTGTGGAAATTTAATATCGGTAATTTAATATGCCTAGTGCACACTCTGGTTCTGATAGAGCGGCATCCTAGCAACCGACGCCATGGAGACGACCCGGCTGAACTGTCTATTTAGTGTGGACAACAGAGGCTCAGTGCTAAAAGAGGGGTCACTGACACTGGGAACATCACACAAACCCACACAGGGCTCTCGATGTGTCTGTACAACACACACACACACACACACACACTAGCACACCTGTGTGTGTGGGAGGAAATCACTTCAAAGAACAAATATGCTAGCTGATGGTAATTCAACAAGATATTAAAACAGGAAGAAAGTATTAGACCTTTGACTGAACCATTAAACTGTCTCGCACACACGTGGTCTCGCATCTCATAACCATGAGTGACAATGCAGAGAGAAGTCTAGAACAATAAAATCAAAATAAAAATGATGAAAGAGGTCAGAGGAGTATGGGCAGACTGGTTCGGAAGGCTATGGTAACTCATATAACCACTCTTTACAACCGTGCTGAGCAGAAAAGCATTGCACAACACATAGAAACCTGAGGAGGATGGGATACAACAGCAGAGCGAACAGAAACCTGAGGCTACAGTCAGGACAGATTCACTGAACCTGGACACGGTGAAGACTGGAAAAACGTCACGTGATGTTTTTTTCACATTTTTGTCCAGTTTTGTGAGTCTGTCCTCGCCGCAGCTGTCTAACTCCATCCTATGGCCAAGCCCCCAACCCGCATCTTACACAGAAAAACTAAATACAGAATTTAAAAAAGTTAAAAGCCTAATGCATGCGTGTGGTGCATGGATGTGATTTAGCTGAGAAATTGACTGTGTTATAGTTTTCACTATAAATAAGAGTAACCCCTTTATATAGCCTTTCATCAATACTTTTTAAGCAGGCAGTAACAATTTTTATTGCATGAGAATTTTTTTGTCCTGGGATATCACTCAGGTGCTCAGATTTATAATTTTACTGTAAATTTGACGCGATTTCTGTAGCTGGTGTATCAGCGGAGCTTTCACGTTACCGTTCATGTAGTGAAAAGGCAAATTACAGCCCTGTTTCAGACCCAGACTAATCCCTAACGATCAGAGATCAATGGAAGAGGCTGAGAATTACATAACAGCAGAGCTATGTGTGTGTGTGTGTGTGTGTGTGTGTGTGTGTGTGTGTGTGAGAGAGAGAGAGGGAGAGAGAGAGAGGGAGAGAAAGTGATAGATACCGAGCCTACTGCTTACACACACATGCACAGTGCTGATGCTAACCTCACACATCCCAAAGTGCACAGCTCTAACAAAAACACACACACACAAAAAAAAAACACAACAAGGAGGATAAAGAAAAAGAGAAAAAGGAGAAAGGATTTACCTTCTAAGCTCCTCTGATCAGTAGTTATTTATGCAGGCGGTCCTTCACTCATTTTTTTTTTCTTTTTTTTTTTTTTTTGCATTGTGTAAT
This sequence comes from Pangasius elongatus, assembly GCA_033441825.1. Taxonomy (NCBI): domain Eukaryota; kingdom Metazoa; phylum Chordata; class Actinopteri; order Siluriformes; family Pangasiidae; genus Pangasius; species Pangasius elongatus. Next base: position 23,210,159 of record JAKKZN010000008.1, on the reverse strand, counting down.
TCATTATGCATGTGTAACGTCACACACACGCAGATTTTCCCATGATTATTTAATCATTATTTAAAACACACGAGATATAAGAGACGTCTCCGATTCATCTCGGGCTTTGTCTGAACGCTTCACTTTCCAAAGCGTGCACGCACGCGCTCGCGCGCACACACACACACACACGCGCGCGCGCGCACACAAATATCACGTGAGTATTTTGTTCCTGTTGTAATTCCAGGTGCCTCCAGTTCTGCACAAATGTCTGGATTCACGCACAGCTACCAGCTGGCGAGGATGAAGGCTAACACGTGCTTCCTCTGAGACACAACCACACCTTTCAAACTGCTGCTCATGCTGCATCATGGGGCAGCGTAACACACTCAAATAAAGCGCTATCTACCCTCTTCCTCATACAGGAGCTCAAAAAATACCCACTATTGGCTAAAATTGCTGTGAGTGAGCATGTGAGAGAGCATGAACACAATCAGGAGCCAAACATGGTGGTTTTTTTGTTTTTCTTTTTGATGGACAGCTCACCCAAGTTTGTGGGCAGGGTTGCCAAGTTTCAGCAAAATTCCCATACAGATTAATGGAATTGTTTTTACACCTGTACTGAAGACATAAGAAATTAAAGAATGAAGGAATTACAGACTAAAGAAACTTAATATAAGTAAAAAAAAATTTAATCTGAACAACTGAAAGACTACTATTAATTAAAAAAAACTAAGAAACTTTAAGAAGAATTAAATAAGTAAGGAGTTTGGAAAGTGAACAACGAGGCACAAGAAGAAGAGCGGACTTAATTTTTTTAAAAATAAAAATAAAGCCAAAGTGGACAACTGTACCAACAAAAAGTGGCTGCTCAATATAAATTGTGACATGAGACAAAAAAACGTGACATGTTTTGTTTCTGGCTATCCATGAGAAGCACTACTACAAACACTTTTCTTTGAAACTACGAGTTGCATGACATCTTTGTAGCTGTAGTACGGTGTAGTGATTTCAGTGGATTTCTAAAGGACTTATGCTTCAGTTTAGGAAAAAAAGAAGCCAAGCGTAAAGCGTAAGTCCAGTGGGAATCAACCTAAGAAACTACGGTATATTTGGAAAATTCAACAATAATTATTTGCACTAAATGGAAATTACATATCATCTGTTGTAGCGTATAGCACTGACAACGTCCAGAGGAACAAAATTCCAAAATTTTGATACTAATATTTGTGTATGGGGGATTTCTAAGAAAATTTTTGTGATTTCTCGCCAAAATTTGAAATATGGCATTCCCTAATGGCTCCGCCCGTTCCTCTGCTTCCTCTGGGACAGAATCAGGTCAAGAGCAACAGAGACCTGGCTTCATACAGGCAAATTATATATATTATACACTGCTGACAAAAGAAGTGTGGTGGATAAAATGGCGGATTTCTCCCAGTGAAATCCACTTACAAGTAAGCAGATCGTTTAAATAATTTTGAACCAGTATATCCTGCATACTTTCTTTACATTACAGTCTAGGTCTTTGTTTGTAGATGCGCTAAGCTAGAAATAAGTACACTTCAGTCTTTCTGATTTTTAAATACGTATCATATCTCAGCTCTACCCTCTGCCCCGCGACGCACATTACACCCCGACAGCGGACAAACCGTCCACTGGGAGACGCTCCTATTTCTCCTGCCAAACTACGCACACATCCAGCCAAATCACAACATAATCCGGCCTTGTCCATGCCAGAACCCCCTCTTCCATTTCTCCCAGGACGTCGGATTTCACTAAACATCCTCTCGATCCTTTTCCGTTTCCAACGTCAATAGCACTCACACAATCGTTTAAGCACGCTGGGAGAAAAAAAAAAAGTCTCTGTATCGACAAAATCGCCGTAATTACAGACCAGAACACGGACGTCCAGCTATCCGTGTCCGAGAAGCACTGCCGGGAACTGCGAATGCTGCTGACGTTCGTGGGCAGAGACACACTCCGGCGTGGAACAGGGGCAGGTGTGGAGTACAAAAGTGCCGCTGCAGCACTTTTCCCGGGAAACCGGCGCTTGTTTTTCGAGTCTACGTTTGGTCAAAGACGGGTCAATTAACTTAATGTAGTGGAACATACACACAGAGCATCGCAGTGGAAATCACAAAACAGAAACACACACGCACACACATACATATATACAAATGCACACACACACACACACACACACACACAAACAAACAGAAGAGTGGAAATGCTGAGGCGGCATCCCTGCCGAGACCTGGAGGAAAACAAATTGCCTTATTTTCTCCGCAGGCCAGCTGTACTGTAAAGCCTAATTTCTTCACACAGACCGCTTTTAAATCCACTCACCCACACACACACACACACACACACACACACACACACACACACACACACAGGCGCATATCATACACACGTGTTAAAATAAACATGCTCTTATTCACTGAACACTCTGATCATAAATTCTGGATATATGTATTTTTCTGAACTTTTTAGAGACTGGATTAGTCAGCGCGGCTGATGTGGACGTGAATAATCCTGATCCTGGTTCGTCAGGAACACACTCCTGAAAGCCCGCCAGGCTCTTCAGAACCGTATCAGACTGAAACCAATCAATTGGTATTGGCACAGAACCTCGGGACTGTATAAGGAGCACTGGCACTGGTTCACGGGCGCTTTGAAAGAGCTGGCTGCAGGAATGATGACAAGGCGAAAAAAAAAAAAACACCCAAAAACAAACTTGTGTAATCCATCAGGTTAATCTGCACTCAAAGCATTTCTGAAGCATTTTTAATTTCATTTGTCTGCATTTAGCGTGAATCACTGAAAAGATACACTTCCATTTTTAACCAGTGTTTAAATCAAGAAAAGAAAGAATAAAAGTATAAATGGATGGAAGGAAGGAAGGAAGGAAGGATGCAAGTATACAAAAAAAGTAAGAATCAAGAAAGAAAGAAAGAAAGAAAGAAAGAAAGGAAAATAAGTGAAGGGCGAGTGATGAGAGTGTGCATTGACCTTTCCCTGTTTAAAAACCCAATAGAGTCAGACAATCACATCTGTCTTTAGCTCGATAAACAAACACACACACACACACACACACACACACACACACACACACACACACGGTCGTGACGTATGTTATATTTTTGTCTGGTACACCACGAACGGGATTAAAATAGACAATACACACACCACAAACACACACAATTTTGTTTTCCCTATTGTGTCTTTCTCCATCCTGTGTGTGTGTGTGTGTGTGTGTGTCTTTGCTCCACTCAGAATATCAGCAGCCCATGATGAGTCACTCACTACTGCTCATCTGACTCGGCTAAATATAGTGTCCGTCTGAAAGAGCAGCTTACACGTGTGTGTGTGTGTGTGTGTGTGTGTGTGTGTGTGTGTGCCCGTGTGTGAAATAGAGGGCGACAAATTCAGTTGTATAACAATAAAAATTGGGTTATGCTAATTTATTGATAAAACAGCACAAACCAATAGGTTTGTCTGTCTCTCTCGCTCTTTTGTTATCACTTACTTATT
>JAKKZN010000008.1:23146261-23161344 GCA_033441825.1 Pangasius elongatus | reverse complement strand
TGTGTGTGTGTGTGTGTGTGTGTGTGCTTACAGTGAGAAATATGATAAGCACTTGAGAAGGAGTTCAAGCATGTACATGTGCTGGAGGATATAGACAGAGAGACAGATAGACAAAGTGAGGGTATGTGCACACACACACATATCAATGGTACACATCAGTGAGAGTATGTGTGTGTGTGTGTGTGTGTGTGTGTGTGTGTGTGTGTATATATCTCACTGATCTCCAGCTGTCTCTGGATCCTGCTCTTGCTGCGCTCTCTGAAGGAGACCTGTGTGTTGTTGTACTCGGTCATGACTTCCACAAACTTCCGAGACAAGACTGTGTACTACAGAGAGAGAAAGAGAGAGAGAGAGAGAGAGAGAGAGAGAGAGAGAGAGAGAGAGAGAGACCGAAACACAACACAGTCAGCTTCATACCAAAACAAACACTGAAACAAAGGGGTTACACTGGGCGTTTTCTAATGAACTGAATGTCTGCCGGAACAGTTACGCTTCCATTTTAACTCTGAAACACAAGATGGTATTGGTTTATAGAGCAATGCTTTCATTTCAAAATTCATTTATTCATTCATCTTTAACAAGCGCTTTATCCTGGTCAGGGTCTCGGTGGATCCGGAATCTCGGGATCACTTGGCGCAAGGCTAAAAAGCTGGGAAAGAAGTGAAAAAAGGTGAGCATTGCCCCTTGGTGTGTTTGGGAAGGAAACAGGAAATAAGGGCTCAGATATAACAAATAATTCAAATATAACAAATGTTTGTTTCCGTGTTGCAGGGCCACTGATTTTAGGGCTACAAGATTGCTAGAATGAAGCTGCAATATTCTGAGAATAAAGTTGTAATATTCTGAGAAAAAATAATATATCGCGAAAAAAAAAGTCATAATATGTTAGTCATAACTGTACTGACATATTGAACTTCCCTAAACTGAAGTTCCTGTTTCTTGGACCGGAAAAAAATAAAAAACTGATCCAAAACACTTCTGAGAAGATGAGGATCTCCACCTGTGTTCTCTGGATGCGCTCGTCCACCGAGGCACGGTTGGCCTGGTCTTCGGGAGGCAAGCTCTGCTGCATAGCTGAGGACAGAGAGAGGAGAAATAATTAGCATGAAATTTATGTGTAGAAATCTAGTTTTATACACGACAATCAAAAATGTTTGACTTTTGCCATTGCAGATATATAATTTGTCATATTGACATTATTTCTGAAAATTTGATATTGTCCAGACAACGTCGCCTGGTACAGATCACCCACAATGCACGCTGCTACACACAAATTAGGCCTGAGGAGTTGCTTAATGTACTCCTCCTGCAGTGCAAAATCATTAGGGAAGTGAAAGACTTCTCTAATAGATGCACAGTCATTCAATGCGTGAAAAAACCACACACACACTCACTTTTGAGTTTATTCCGCACCACATTGGCGTTTTTCTTGATTTCCACCGTCAGCTGCTCGAGCTCCTCTTTGGTCTCTAAATGAAGAAATCATAAATCAGATGTTAAGTAGTGCAAAGCTGAAGTAGTCAAAACCTACACGAGTGTATCTCAGGGTTTGGTGCACGAAACAAGTAAGTTCCCGTTTTCACTTACGTTATTGCAGCTATAAACAGTCTTTCCCTCGCCTCTCTTTCCCCCTTTTCTCTGGAAGTTACTCTGGTTACAGAGAAACCACAAAAAGTCCTGAAGACTTTGCCGTGTCGGAAAACTTTAACGTTTCAGCTTTACCGCTGATCCTGGAGACTCCTTCTAAAAATTTCAAACAAACATCTATTTGTGGAAAATCTCTGTGTTTTTCTCTGTTAAATAATGGCACTTTAAAATATATATATACACATGTTTATTATTAGTCTTAGATTGTGTTGATGTCCTCCATACGAGTCCCTATGAACGAGCTGTTACTATACAAACAACCTATTAGACCACATTAATATAAACCTGTGATTTGCTGCTGTTATAGAAACGTTAACCAATCAGAATCGGGAATTCACCTACATTATGGTAAGAACCTAAATATAGCACAATCATAACGAAAACTACTTCTTAGGGAACAAGAAATGAAAGAGAAGAGTGACTAATAAAAAGTGTAATGACAGCCTTGAGAGTTGTTGGTTGTATGGAGAACAAAAGCTAATTTTAACGTGTCAAAGAGCAAACTATAGCTACGGTTGCAGGCACAGAATATTCACGTTATGTTCGGCTGTGGTCTCGGAAATAATTAGATGGGTAATTTCCCAGCTGATTTATTAGCTGAATGTAACAACATGACGTAATTGAAGGGAAATGAGCGAGTTACACAACCAAGCATGTGACTGCAGCTTTCATGTATTTCATACATTACAAAACCNTATTGTATTGTTCTGATGGCTGAAGGAAAACTTTACTTAATGGTTACATGTACTCTGGGTGAGCTGAGATTGTGCACATTAGCAGTGTGTAAGTGTGAGAAAGAGAGAGTGGGTGTGTGTGTGTGAGTGATATAGAAAAAGGAAATAAAGAATTAACACGTGCTATGAATTGAGGATGTGCATAAAAAAGAGCATTTAAAGCAGATGAATGAGTATTTGAAGGTGGGAAAGGTGAGGTTTCCTTCATGTTTCCTGGAGGATGCAGTAGAAGTGTGTGTGTGTGTGTGCGCGTGTGTGTGTGAGATTTCCTGCTTTTACTGTGCTCAGTACACAAGTGCAAGACAGGGTTATATTTAGCCTGATCTGCACAAGTGTGTGTGTGTGCGCGCGTGCATTTGAAACAATGACTCCAGCCAGGGCTGTGACGCAAAATGAGCATTGTACATTAGCTAGCATTGCACACTGTGCCGCATTCACAAACCAGCAGATGTTCTGAATGTGATTAATTATTTTCTGAGATCGTATCTGTTTGCTTATCAGTGGCACGAAATAATCAAGAAGTTTGTATCTCCTAGCATCGTAAAAAAATTTACCCCTTAGCNTGTGTGTTCGGTGTATGACTGAGTGTGTACACACTTTCATCAGGGTTGGGAGCTGAGAGGATCATGCTGTGCTTCTTCTTCACCTCGTTCACCTGCAAGGAAATCTTATCAATGATGCTCCTGACCTCCTCCACCTGAAACACATACAGTCAGAGCGGGTTTCTTCACCATCCCATCTATTTATATCATACACTTTAATTAAAGATAATCTAGTGTTTACATTTCTTACACCATCTCCTTTAACAGATGAATTTTGCCTTATTTGTAAGTTAATTTAATGATAAGTGTAAATGAAGAAATTTATTAGCCACTTGCCTTTCTGAAAAAGCCCTCCATAAAGCCGCCTTGAGCCACAGGAACCACGAAACTGCCATCTTCCTCATCGCTGGGCCTCCCCTAAATCCAGGAAATATGGAATATATGAAACACTACTGTTCTGTTCAAATAAAATGGGAAAAAAAAAAAAACACTGAAAGCACATGTTCTTCCTGCTGCTCCTGCCCCATGATTTCGCGACCCAAAGGGCCTCTATTAGCGCTGGCTGCAGTTCACATTTTTCACCACTGGATGCAAATAATACCTCTATGAATCTAAATGGGGCAGAGTGCATGCTGCCCCCGCGATTACGCGACATCTAAAAAGTCAAGCAAATTAACAGAGAGAATCAACTTGTATCTGTCAGATAGCGACATTTTTTAAATTGTTGATCACTCCAAATTATTACAAGAATTTCAATGGAGTTTAAACTGTATGGTGTTGGGAATAAGGACTGCAAGAAGATTAACATTTTGACTCCTAGTCATCTAGAACATTTTAGAGGGCTTGAATTTCTCCAATCACATTTCTTAAGTGTATATGTACAGTCAGTCAGACATTCATTCAGTCTTTTACTCAGTCAGTCAGCCAGAGTGATAGAAAGTCAGTCAGTCAGTCAGATACTCAAAGATATAGTCAGAAAGTCGTTTGGTCAGAAAGTCAGTCGGGAGGTAGTTCAGGCAATCATTTAGAATGTCAGATACTCCGAAAATAAGTCATTCAGTCAGAAGGTCAGTCAGTCAGTCAATATATCAGTCAGTCAGGTCAGTCAGAACATCAGTCAGTCAGTCAGTCAGTCAGTCAATACATCAGCCAGTCAGAAAGTCAGTCAGTCATTCAGTCAGAACGTCAGCTGGTCAGTCAGTCAGTCAGTCAGTCAATACATCAGTCAGTCAGTCAGTCAGTGAGAACATCAGACAGTTAGAAGTTCACTCACTCAGACATAACGTCAGACTGTCAGTTGGTCAGAAAGTCACAGTCAGTCAGTCAGTGAGACCATCAGTCAGTCAGAAAGACAGTCACTCAGAAGTTCACTCACTCAGACATAACGTCAGACTGTCAGTTGGTCAGAAAGTCACAGTCAGTCAGACAGTCAACTATTCAGTCATTTGGACTTGAGAATAGTATTTTATCCCAATCCATTTTGTAGCGTCACAGAATGCGAAAAGACAAATATACAAAACTAGAAAATACAGACAAGGTCCCCAGACCACAGAGCTCTTGTGTCTGAGTGTGCATGTGTAAATGTATTTGTCACTTAAACCTTATGTACTGAAACTGGTCGTGTAGAAATCGCGGAGACCTGCGTAAAGCATGCGCTGCGCTGATCTGCGCAAAAGCTGCGCTGCTGGAACACACCCAAGGCCAAATCCCAAACAACTCGCTCATCCCTACATAACCGAAATACACTACGCACTGAGACGGCGGTCTGTGTTCACTATTTAGTGCACTACATATCCAAAATGGCCGTTGTTTGGGATTCAGCCTGAATGTTGCTGACCTGACGCTAGCATCTGAAATAACAGTTTGAGCCGGGCTATAAACCACACACACACAAAAAAACCTGTTGAGTTTGAACAAACTGACTTTACTTACAGATTTCAGTTGAGCCAGACGGTCCCTCATTTTTTAAATAAGCTTTAAATGAATAAAAGTTATTTTCCTGCTAATAAGAAGTGCCGGTCTGTTTCCATAAAAACACCCAAGTCCATCCCAACTCCGAGTGACACATCAACAGGCGGGTAGTAAAGAAGAACGGACAAAAATAACAGTCTAGTAAACGTTATAAGACGGCAGTTAATCAGAAAATTAGTAAAATGTGTTGTAAAGTAACGGTGATGACGCAAACGGCCACAGTGATGCTTCCTGGCGCCCGAGTGAGCGCGCGCGCGCCCGCACATACACCTCCGCTCACGCGAGCAAGGAGCGCCTGCGCGCGCGCCCGAGAAGGGGCAGGGACGGGGGCCTGTCATCAGTGTTTTTATTTGAATAAATAAATAAATAAAATTTTGTATTGATCTCAAATCTGCTGTTTAGTCATATTGATAAATTATTAAAGTGTTGGTTAAAGGCGAAAAAAAGGAATCCACAATGCCATTAATCACTAATTAATCCATTTAAATCTAATGCAATTATATTCTAGCATTTTCCCAGAAATCCACTTTGGGTTTTAACGGGAAATAAAAACTTAAAAAAACAAAACAAAACAACCCCCCCCATTGTTGCTAGTTTGCACGAGCTGAAATATTTTTTTCTTTCTGTTTCATATGAGTTCATTAATAATTAATTTAGTTCCAGTTTGCGCTGATTTATTACTAAATTATTAAACTGTGAGTTAAAACGGGGAAAAAAAAGGAATCCACAATGCAGTTAATCACTGATTAATCCATTTAAATCTACTACCATTGTTTTCTAGCATTTCCCCCAGAATTCCACTTTGGTTTTATATAGAAAACAAACACACAAATATAGAAATAAAAGCAGCTTCTCATTGTTGCCAGATTGAACAAACGAGTGCAAGCTGAAATGTTTCCTTTCATGGATTTATATTAGTTCATTAATAATTTAATTTGTGAGTTTGCTCTGATTTACTACTAAATTAGTAAACTTTTGTGTAGTCCATCTGACGCCATACACCACTTCACACTAAACTGAACTATACAGGATACTAAACTGTGACTCTCCTTGGCTCAAGCATACATCTTTCACATCCTGGACAGTGCATATAGTGCACAATTTACTCTAAAAACTAATTACTGTCCATTTATGTATCTGTTTTTCAAGGTGCACTATATCCACGTTTCCAGATGAACATATTAAAGGTACAAAATACAAGTCTACCAACCCAGTAACATGGAAAGGTACAGTTTAGTACTATTCTTTGACCATCAAACATTTCTGTGGTGTAATTTCTAGCACAAAACTGACTGTGTGTGTGTGGTGCTGGTACATGTGTACTGTGTTTAGTCATGTTAAACTTTTTCTGATTACTTTAAGACACACTTGGCCTGTTAGATATGTTATAGGCTTTACAGAAGAGCACTCATCTTTTTCATCTGGAGTGTCTAAATGATCAAACCTTCACCAGAGGTGCCAAAACATCCACCACCCTGTGCTTCACTGTTGCATGTGAGAAAGGGTGGAGTAGCACTAAACGCTGTGAAAGAGCACCACCTACTGAACTCCAGACCTTCTACTTCAGCTGTTTTGATTCATCACTATGTCTGGATAAATTAAGAACTGCAGGATGGAATTTTCCAACCCACATAAGTAAAAGATGTTGACCTTATAATCCTCATTCACAGAGCAAATACTAAGATGTAGATTTAAAGGTCACAGGAAGATCCCTTTCATGTTTTTATCACTTTTAGAGCGCACATCGCACCTCCTCCTGTACCTATTTTTCATGTTACCAGATTAGACAATTAGCTAGGATTATTTTTAACAATGCAGTAATTAGTCTTAGACTAGTAGGTTATTTGTTTTTCTTACATTTTTATATTCACACTGCTGAATGACGAACGAGTAATAGCGCCTCGTGGACCATAAACGTGCATGCCGTGGGGACTGCTTTTATTCGGTGATACACAACAAAAACAACATTAAAAGGAATCAACATATCAAGATTCATTCCGACGTTCTTACATTTAATCCCACTTTGCGAATTTATGGTCCTAACTGGAAATGCAAAAAATTTTTCCTGATACATAAACAAGATTTGGTCTTGAACGCTGCTACTTCTATTCTTCAACACCATCCATCAACTCGAAAAGAAGAAGAAGAAGAAAAAAAAAAAGTATGTAACAGCAAATCTTACTGAAATAGTGATTCTACAACCTACAGCCTTATTGAACTCTTCACTAACAAAATTATCAGGCTAAATAACAACAAAACCTAGATTGTAAAATTAAACGCATGACAAATTACAATATTATATGCGCATTTTACAAAAAAGTTTTTTTTCCCCCCACTTTATACCTTTCTAAATGAAAAAGTCATGCTTGACGGGATGAAAATGTCCCAAAACCAGAAACATTAGATAACACAACAAGCTGCTGAGTAACTGATAGGTGGTGATGCGTGTCCTTTTACAGGTAGAAGAGCAAGTCGTCCAGGTTGATGCTGGGCTCCCTGTGGATGCTCTGACCGACCAGGAAGGCCAGTTTGTGTGCGTACTGACACGGCGCAGGAACTCGCACAATCCCCTTCGTAAGAAAAAAACCCAACAGAGATATATGGCATGTGAGAGAGAAATGAACATAGTTCAGTAAACTAAATTTCCAAAAATGCAGAGTTAATTGTTGTTAATTGTATGTGTAAAGATGACCAATCACTACCAGGCAAAACCATGGCAACCAGAAAAAAAACTCATGCCAGAAACACCTACTAGCAAGCAGTTATGGCTAATCTTTAACCCTGTGTTTACATGGGGCAAAAAAAAAAAAGGCTTGGTGACTTACATACCCCAGTCATGTTGCACAAATAACCAGCGCACTGCTTATTAAGAGATTCAGACTGCGAATACAGCAGTCTGTGTGTTCTCCATTTTAGATTAGACAATGCAGATTCTCTAATGATAGACCTGTGATTAAAGAAAATGACTACATTCTGCTTGCATCATCAATCAGCATGATCCGGGACTATGCAGAAAGCGGGCTTGTATAAACACAAATGCGTGTGTGTGTGTGTGTGTGTGAAGCTTTTACCTGCCAGTTGTAATACATGTGGCAGAGTTTGTAGGTGAGTCTCTGCATGTGGTCTGGTTTGAGGCCACTGCTGTCGTACACCACGTTGTAGTGAGTAGGGGCCACGCTGCCCAAGCGCACTGCCTGACTCACGATGAAGAAGTCGTACCTGACAAATCAAGCCATCAACGTTTAAAAACACAAAATGAACCCTGAAGCTGGGATCAGACTGACCGCTGCCTGCCAGGGAAAGAGGAAGGCTGGTTGACTACGTCTCAACGCACCACTCAGGCCGCGTGACTTCAGTGTCGATCACTGTCCCGGGAGGAGGGTTGCCCAGTTTGACATCAAGGAGAGCGAAGAATCTGGAAGCAATGCGTTTCTTCACCACCACCACGCTCAGTTTGGGCCTGTACAGAAACAGTAACGGCTGAGATGAGAGAAACCCCAAGAGTGTGTCAGACTGTTACTGAGATGTGCTGAGTCTCACGCATAATCTTCTCCCATGGCTTTGATGGACTGCATGATCTGAGGCACTTCGTAGCTGACTACGCTCTGCAGCATGCCATCGCCCACGCCGTCTCGGTACACGATGATGCGAGATGGCAGACATTTGTTGTATTTGAAGTAGGCCTTCAGTGCAGCTGAGGGAAATAAATCAATGTGAGAACTGGACAGTTAAATATATTACCACAGATACTACAGGATCGAGTAGCCTCTTTTCACAAGCAAACAATTCCCCTTTAGCCCGACAGAAACAAAGGGATATCTTAATGTCCTTCTTAATGGAAATGACTAAATTGTAAATTACTTGCGTTTTCTACCACACTCTGTCACACTTCAGTGACAGTATTTAATCCATACAAAACCTGAGGATCAAGCTGTAATTCAAAAAGACTGCAGTGTAACAAGATCATGTATGAGCATGTTCATCGCAGAGTGCATCACATACCCTGAAGAGCCACTTTCAGTCCGTCGATGATCTCTTGACCACGACTCTGCAGAACACACTTTGAAAACCACCTGAGAGTAGGACAGTACTTTGCGTCATCATTTCAGAGCAAAGCCACAAACTTCCAGACCCACACACTGAGTAAGATGAAGGCAAGATGGTGAAAATGAAGCAACTTTCAGAGGATTCAAGACTAAAACTTGTGATCCTGTCCTCCTTTAGTTAGAAAAAATGGAAATACAGAGAACAGCAGCATGCGAGATTAACAGAGAAGCAGCTCAGGTCTGAGTAAAGAAACCTGAGATACAGGTAGTGGTGTTAAAAGTCTCTGAAACTTCCCGCAACTGAGCTTGGGAGTGAAAAAAATCTTACTGGATTGATCACTTTTATTGATCATTTGTAGTAATAGCAGAGGTTTAAAGTAGTAGAGGTTTAAAGTAATATGCACTTATGTTACAGCGCCTATAAACAGTCATTTCCTCACCAGCCTCCTTTGTTCTCTCTCCTGACGTTACAGATAAACTACAAATGGCAACGTCCTCTCTTCTGAACACTGGTGGAAAACTTAAAGTCTAAAAATTCTTCTTAAAAGTTGTTTACAGTGTCCACAAAAGTCATGATTTAATTACCTGGACATGCCCTGGTTGAGGCTGGCCACCAGTGCACCGATGGATCTCTTTCCTGTAGCAGTATCGTGGTAGCAGTCGATGCCCACGATCATAAGGTGCTTCAACTGAAAGAGCAAGAGAAGTCAATAAACAATGTTTTAACAGAATGACATCAGGGCTGGAGTGAGAGGACACCACTGTTTATCAGTTACAAGATCAGATACGCTTTCAGTGATGAAGAACAGAGCCATACCGGGATCTCGACGCTCCACAGCTCTCCTCCCATTTTGCAGTTAATCTGCAGGGCAATCTTTGTGGCTATGGTCATGAGGGCCTGAGGTCTGCTGAGGGTGCGTGCCACCACACACTGGCTTGGAGTGGGACAGTCCACACACAGGTACTTCTTCACGCAATCGTATTTATCCTTACGGTTGGTGGGCAGGATCACAACCACCTTACAGACACAAGATTTATAAGTTGAGCGCTTTAGAACATCATTGCAGATTTTTTTTTTTTTTTAATCCCTAGTAATGTGTTCGCTCTCTCTCTTTAAATCAAAGCCCTTTCAACATGGTTAGCCCCAATCCCAATTGATTTATTTAATATAATTATTATTTACTCATTTTAACACTGAATATAACGTCACGTTTAGATTTTGGATCGGTTTTCTAAGCAATGCAAAATAAATCTGGTCAAAAAAGTTTATGAAAGGTGTGTACTGACAATCTTGCCTACAAATTGGGACCTCAGAAAGTCTAAGTGTGTCAGAATAGTTCAATACTTTAATATCTGAATCATAACAATTTATGATTCATCCTAACAATGTACAGCATCACAGTTCTACCCCGTGTGCGAGACCCACCATCTGAACATGCTGCCCCACATTCTGCTGCAGAGCTCTCAGCAGAGCCTCCTGCCGATCATCGTACTCGATCCTGCTCAGAGAAAAACATGAAGCGGAAAAAGTGCGAACCCCGCATTTGCACTGCACTGATTTTTACTGAGTAGGACATGATCCTCGCTCAACATTCCTCTGGTTAAAATAAAGGCACGACAACCACATCCGTCTGATATGACTGAATGAAAGGAAAGCTGTTAAGCAGCTCTGCATTTTAGTTCATGCAGTTCAGAAAATATGTTTATTTGTTGAGATCATTGAAACATTTGTGATCAACCGCGGCTAAATATGGACAATATTACAGCAAAGTTCTGCAGTAATTGCACCTAACTGATCGTCAGTGTTTTAATAATTGAAAATGAACATCACTCAAATGCGATGCTACATACTAGCGGCCCTTCCATGAAGCTTGCTAATACACCTGGAGTAAATTTTTAAAGGAACCTAGGAGTCACTAATGGCACAACATTTCTCTGTAGCTCCCAAACAATTCTTTCTAAACACCGGTTAAGTGTGTTGGCTCACATTCCCGCCCTCTGCATGCGGATGCCCATGGGCCCAGCCACTTTGTTGAGGGTCTGCAGCAGGGAGTGAGCGACGTCAGTGTTACGGCGTGTATAGAACATCAGCCAGTTCTCGAGAGGTATGCTGCTGATCAGAGGGAGGCCTCGCATCTCTTTAGACCAATCCGCGACCCATGGGTTGTACTCGTACTGCACACACACACACACACAATAAACCTGACTCAGCAATAGTGGGACACATGCATACGATTCTGTTTTCTGTGTGTTCTGCGGTTCCTCTTACGGCTCTCACTCCCTGTAGGATCCTCTCAGCAGGAAGAACTCTTCCAGTCACATGCAGCAGCTTGTTCTCAAAACTTAGACCCCATGTGCTGAGTGCAGCCTGAGCACTGGCATTCCTGGAAGAGATTCACTTTAAAAACTTCAGCAAGACTTAGCGTAAAGTAGTTAGACTTATGACTTGGCGCAACTAGACCACGTTCGTTTGGCTGTCAGCCAAGGCAAGGCTATTATAGCTCAATGTGGACATCATATGAGCCATATGCACATTATCATGTAGGCTTGTGTGCTTTGTGACAAAGGCATGCTTCATTTCTCGAACACTTTTAACATATCTACCGTTAAACTTAAGAACTATAGTCAGAAAAACATCATGCTCTATGCACACACTCGTGTTGCCAAGGAGAGTGTCTGTAAAGTAAAAACAACGATTATACAGATGCTACGAATGTTCAGTGAAGTTAAAATACAGGTCTAATTCACATATTCAACCTCTTTCACATCTAATAATGAGGCTGGTTCCTCTCACGGTTTCTTCCTCATATCGTCTCAGGTAGTTTTTCTTCATCACCGTCGCCTCTGGCTTGCTCATAAAATTTACATCCAGAATTTATATATTTTTTGTAAACCTGCTTTGCGACAATGTCCATCATTAAACGCACTATACAAATAAAAAATTGAAATGAATTAATAATGCAGTCGCTTGTATCTATTACTTGTTCATGTTGCTGATGAATCTGTTGAGGCGGTTCTCCCTCTGTTCTGGGGTCAGTCTGGTGTGAGTGGAAAGGTCCTTCATGATATTGAAGTCGTTGCGCATTTTATCCGTCAGACCTAAGCAAGTTACAACAATCAGCACAATAAGGAGTTGTCAACGATGATTAAGTGTGTGTGTGTGTGTGTTTCTCCCACCCCTCAGACTGACCTGTGAGGTAGCAGAACTCCGGGATGAGTAAGGCAGGTCCAGGTGGAGGAGCTCCTGAAGGACCCATCCTCCTAACGTGACTGACCAGCAGAACCTGGTTTCCGTCAGTGATCTGCAGACCGTATTGCTACGAATCCAAAGAAATTGTGACGGAAACAAAGCGAACAGTGAAACAAGGCTCACCTATAAACGCAGGAACCTCAAGCATCGTTTATAACCTGCCTACCTTCTTGTAGTACTCTTTGAAACTTATATCAGTGTCTCCTTTCTTAAAGGTGTTGTTGGGCGTGTGGTCCCAAGCGATGTCATCAATCCTGTAGGTCTTGTTGTTGTACCTTAAAGATATTCAATAAACATATTTAACATATTCAAGTACTCAAATATATATATGTAGCACAATATGCAAGTTTGCTAATGGTGTTTAACAAACCTGTGTACAAATGTTAAATAATGTACTTTGAACATTATTTAATTTATCTTTTCTTTAATAAATAACATGAACTTTTTATAGCATGTGTGTGTAGGGTATTACTTGGTGAGAACAATGACTCCAACCAGCTCCTTGGTGCAGAGCTCAACGAAGCGCTGGTCTCCACACTGTCTCAGACTGGCCATGAAGTCGAGAACGGTCTCGCTGCGCAGAACCTTATGGCTCACATCAAGACACAGCATGATACTGGACTCGTACTGCAGGATGTTGGTCACAAAGCCAGGCCAGATAGTCAGCCTGCAATAAAAAAAAAAAAATACAGGTCAAATGCTTCATAAGCCCAAATACACACGTCTTTTAATCAGTTTTGCTCTAGTGTTCCTAACGGTACCCATTTTACACCTGGTTTGCCTAGAGTGTTAAACCTGCAGAAGTCGGACTGTTGTACACACACACACACACACACACACACACACACACAGCAGGTACCTGTGCTGAGGGATGTTCAGGGGGTCATCTGGGTTGTAGTAATGACGGCCGATCTGCTGCATGTTTAGAATCTTCAGAATCCTGAAAACAATAACTTAAGTTGAACAACTGAGGCAAAGTAAAAAAAAAAATCAGCAAGATTCACTGCTTAATGCAATTATCTCCTCATACCTCCTGAAGATAATGTTGTAGAACTGCAGGCACACTGGAGAGGATGGAGGCAGCTCGTTGGTCAGCGTGACCGTGATCTGGACTTTCTCTCCAAACCTGCTCTCAGTCCACAGCACTGTCTCCTAAAGAAACAGCAGTACCGCTAGCTACCACACACAACTCAGGTCTTACCTAGCAGAACAACTACAGAGGTCTCAAAGTGACACCACGGCATTTTCTCTATCCACTGCATATGTTGTGTAGTTGTGATTACCAGCGGACACGTTTCCCTGTACCCAAAACAGCAGAAACTGAAATTTGATCTTTGAATCTGAAATTTGTTTAAAATTGGAGCTTGCCTAGTCCTTTACGAATGCATGTTCTTTGGTATCCATTATGCAGAAACTTAACGTTACTTTTACATGCTAGACCTCTAGCCTGCACTTGACTGTGATATGCATCTTTAAAAAATATCAATGATAAAACTATCGACAAGGTCTACGCTGGTAAAACATGGAACATTCCTTTGTTTTTGCGAGTAACCGTTTACAGTGTTATGAAGTCGTTGAGGCAGGAAGAGGATGGTTCCGTCGAAGGTCTTCGTCTTGCCCAGCAGTTCCTCGTGATTAAAGAGCAGCGCAGTGCGCAGGCGCCGAGACTCCATGGGAGGCTTAAAGTCAACGTGGTACTGATACAGAACCCACTGGGGCCGAGACAGCAAGCGAATGTAGTTCGCCCTGAGCTCAATGGGTGAGCCAGACAACCCTAAAAAAAAAAATTAACAGTTCATAGAGCAACAGAAAAACATCACTCAAATACACTTCTATCAATTTAACACAGTACAAATGACACTTTGTCTGAAGTAACTTGGGTGCTCATATCCGCTTATAACTCTTGCTTCTTACTATCGTTTAAGAATAAAATAGCACCTTAATAAAAAAAACAATATCTACAAAATTATTTAGTGCAATCATGACAGATTAAAATACCAAATGTACAGTATGGAAAACTAAAAGTGAAGAAATTGTTTTTTTTTTTAGCACCCTGTGAAATCAGCTCTGACCTGTCTTGGACTCCTTGACATGTTCCATCAGTTGCCGAGTGTTGACTCCAGAATCATGGAAGTCCCGTCTGCGTCCTCCTCTCTCTCCGAGCTTCACCTGCTGGAAGCCTGCGGAAATCTGGAGCACGGCTGGAGAAACAACCGGACAAATAAGACATCAAAATGCCTACCTACTGTCATGAAAAGCTTTTAGAAATCAAACACAGCAACACAGCCTTAGATTTCAGGAGACTACATCACAAGGTGAAACAGTCACAGCTACAGAACGTCGCAGAACAAAAGGTGTTTATTTTAATATGAAATAAAAGTCGTCGTCAGGAGGGAATATTAGTAACGTGTCTTAAGCCAGAGGATCAAAAATCATAAATGCTACGTACTGATAGGATATACGGTAATTTAAAGCTACCTTCCGCTGTCACCGCTCCCGGGGCCGTTTTCTGTCGTCCCCTCCCTACGAGCTCTCCCTCAGAGGGCGGCGGCCGCACAGGTCGTGCTGCCTCCTGGGGCGGAGGTGGTTGCTGGACATGAACACATTATGTCAAGAAGGTCCGTATGCTAAAGCGCATGCTGAAATTTCCATCTTCTCGTTCATTCTACATTCATTAACTAACCACTTACCCATGCTCATTACCATTACATACATCACAGAGCAAACACTTCGTAATCATTAGAGTCGTCACTCCAAGCAAGCTCGTAACTTTATCATATACAGCGGCATTCAAAAGTCCTTTCCCGTCAGCTCGTGTGTTTTTAAGATGGTCGATTAATACCTTGATACTGTGATATTTTTAGATTAGGTTATGAATTTCAACCCATAACGC
>JAKKZN010000008.1:23122458-23135815 GCA_033441825.1 Pangasius elongatus | reverse complement strand
ACACACACACACACACACACACACACACACACACACACACACACACACACACACACACACACACACACATTCAGCACCCAACTCCACACCTCCACACCAATCCTCAGCAGTAATTAAAACCATCTCCCCCACTGCTCTGAAATCTCATTAAACCCGTACTCTCCTCTGCTTCCTCTCCTCCATCCACTCACTCGTTTGTCCTACAGATGAACTTCATCACTCCGTCACGCCTTGGGGCGGAGGCCCAAATCCAGAGCACAACATCCTCGCTCTAATCATGATGTTTAGTGCTGAAATGAGAGCTGGGAAACAATTAGGCTGTCTTCTGAAGTGGTCCTAATGAACACCCTTCCTGCTGATTGGAGGATTTCTGTGACATGTAAAGATACGATCTGTCTTAAAATACTGATCACATTCGTGTAACTTCTAGTGAGTTAGTAGGAAAAATTAATTGAAATGGTGATAGAAAAGCAAAGCATGAGAAATAAGGAGGGAAAGGCATTTTGAGTTGGGGATGCAGAAATTGTACACAGCATATATTTCATATGCTTAATGCTATGAAAGAATATTTTTCCTGAACAAATATTATGACTTTTTGTTTTTTTTTACACCAACGAAGTGACAGCACATTGAACACTAGTCATGAAATGGGGATACACCCTGGATGGAACATCAGAACATCAGCACATTCACACACTCATTCACACATAAGTGTAATTTAGCATCTTTTGGGAGGTGGAATAAAACTAGAGATCCTGGAGGGAACCTTCATGGACATGATGAGAACAAGTGAAATTCCGACACAGACAGTAATCCAAGCTCGTGATCGAACCATGGACCCTACAGCTCTGAGACAACGAAACTACCCACTGCACGACCATGCCACTCTAATAAAGTATCTTTATTTGGAAAATGCAGTTCTAAAGTCCTGAACATAGGGGGTGCTGCAGCATCATCAGCCTCCCTACCCACTGTGTCCCTGGTGAGAAAAATTGAGTAGATTGACTGGTAAAAGTTGGACGGTTGGACAGGTACTTTTCAGTATTTGATATTTTAAAGGTATAGTATAGCCAAACGTGAAACGTATTTGTTAGCTACATCAGTTTCCTGCCTCCAGTAAAGGACAGATTGCTTCCAATGTACCTTATTTAGGTCCCTGTAGCTTTTATTTAGTTAAAGATAGTATTGATATGTTAAAGATTGTTGTGTATAATAACTGGGTAGCATATTTTAAAGTAAAATATCATGGTAATACCATATATCATGATAAAAATGTGGGTTAGAAAAATATAGTGACATAAAAATTGCATATTTCCATAAACACAACTTTGTTTCGTTAAACATGTTAAAGGTGCAGTCTGCAATATTTATTTTAGATTACTTTAATATTCATATAATTTCAAACATACTTTGGAAAAAATTTGATTCACAATATTGCCATGTAACAGATCCAACTAGTTTCCTTGTGTTAATCTTCTGATTGCTTCTTCAATAAATCTTCTGTTTAGATTTTTCTGGCCCTGAAATGAGCTCAGCCCACACCCAGAACAGAGTTAGACATACACAGGTTTTAACTGAGGGTTTTGGGTCTGTTCTCTGTTTTTAATTGCAATTGCAATTCACTTCGCAGGACACAGACTGCACCTTTAATGTACTGACATGTAAAGGAACCACTTCTTGCATGATTTAATGACAGAGGGTGACACAGAAGCGTGGAGGCATGTGGATGCTTGGAGACTTCAGAGGCTGAACACTTCCAGGGGATAAATATACAGTATACTGTAGAACCCTAGAACCCTTGTCATCTACACACACACACACACAAACACACATTCTCGTACATACACACTTCTGGTCATGCTGGGGTGACTTTCCAGCATCAGGTCGCCGTGACGATAAATAACCTCCTACATCATGGCGGCAATGGCGCCTTATCAGCATGATAATATAGAACACAGACTAACTCCCACTGTCTCTCTCTCTCTCTCTCTCTCTCTCTCTCTCTCTCTCTCTCTCTCTGTCCCTCTGTCCCTCCTTGTATCTCTCTGCTTCCCTGCTTATCTAGATTTTGCTGAATAACAGACATCCCTGGGTCACCAAGTTAAATTAACACAATATTCTTCCTTTAGTTACACAATATAATATTCTAAACCAGGCAGCTAACTAAACACAACACTCTGCTAGTATTAGTCAAGTAGCTAGATGAAGCCTTTGTTTCGTAGCTAGTCATGCTTGCTAGCAAGCTAGCAATTAACAATGGTTAAAGATGTAATCCTAATGATATCTAAGGCCCAGCTGGTGACAAATTAAAACTTATCCTGATCTAATGCCTCTCACTCTAGTAAAACAAACTTCTGGATGTTATAGTTCATAGTGTGTTACCTTGAAAAATTCCATCCATTCAACACAAACTAGATCTTTGTCTCTGTCTCTCTCCATCACTCTCTTTTTTCAGGGTTGTAATAAAAAACAGACACAAACTGGTTCAATGCCAAACATAAAGTAGCAAGCAGATAACTAACTGATGCGCTCTCTCTCTCTCTCTCTCTCTCTCTCTCTCTCTCTCTCTCTCTCTCTCTCTCTCGCCGCTCTTTTTCCTTTGAGGAAGTCTTTGAAGTCAGCAGGGGACCCCGCTCTCTCGCACTGACGGTAACCAATGATACTTTAAGCGATTCTTTTTTATCCGAGGTGCTTAATGAAAGATTAATGGGTTTGATATTTTCCTTGTTTATGTTTTATTTAAAAAGTAAGCCACGGTCCTTGGAACCCGTTTGAGGGATTCTTGGCACCAGCAGTGATAATTTCATGAAACAGTGGCACACTTTGCCTTTTATACATACTTGTATCTTGTATCTGCTGATTGGACTGCTTGGGTATGTCTGTGTGTGTGTGTGTGTGTGTGTGTGTGTGTGTGTGTGTGTGTGTGTGTGTGTGTCAGCTGTACATGACCTTGAACTCCATAAAGTCTTTCCATGCAGTGTCTTGTTTCAGAATGAAACCCCACAGCACATGTGATTTATTCAACAGATTCAGCTCTGTAATCCGATCGCTCGTAAGTATGATGCATTAAGCAGAACTGATAACCGTACAGAACGCATTGTACACCGTGAAGTCCAAACACGACCACCAAACCCATAACAGGAAACAGGAACACAGGGCTACAAGGCACAAGGCTTTTTTCACTCAGGCTCTGTTCCAGTACTGTTTTTAACACACCCTTGATCACTGGCCCTGGGTATTTCCCATTGGACGAATGTCTCCAAATTAAGCTGTTTATTTACCTTATCAGCTCACATGAAGGTTGATACGTGACCCTTTAAAGGCCTGAGGATGAAGTAAACATGACTGTAGATGGAAATTTCCTATTCAACAGAAATTGTGTACTATTTCATAAAGCATCCTGAAGTTTATTTTGGGTTGTTCCCCTAGGGAAACCCTCAAGAACCCTACAACAGAGGGGTTTCCTTTTTACAAAGAATCTTAAGTAACACTACTGTTGACCATCCGAGCGTCTCTTTTTTGCAATAAAATGCATTAATAAATTTAACACTTGATCAATTTGCTCTGTCCAAACTGCTGACTCGTCCACCTCCATATTCTTACGTTATTCTGAAAGATACACTATATCGCCAAAAGTTTGTGGACGCCTGACCATCACACCGACATGTGCTTACTGAACATGCCTTTCCAGATTTTGTCCCCCTTTGCTGTTATAATAAACTCTACTCTTCTGGAAAGGCTTTCCTCTAGATTTTGGAGTGTGACTGTGAAGATTTGTGATTCCATTCAGCTACAGGAGCGTTAGTGAGGTCAGGTACTAGGTGAGGAGGTCTGGGGTTCAGTCGGCGTTCCAGTTCATCCCAAAGGTGTTCCAGTGGGGTTGAGGTCAGGGCTCTGTGCAGGCTACTTTGAGATCCTTCACTCCAACCTTGGCACACCTTGTCTTCATTGAGCTTGCTTTTTGCACAGGGGCATTGTCTTGCTGGAACAGGTAGGAAAATTGTAAGGGAAATCGTAATGCTACAGCATACAAAGACATTCTAGACAATTGTGCACTCTTCAACTTTGTGGCAACAGTTTGGAAAGGCCCACATATGAGTGTGATGATCAGGTGTCCCCAGACCTTTTGCCATAGACCATAGCTATATAGTAGCTATATACTGTAGGTAGAGCACATTACCTCGTTATCAGGTTGATAACTTGCCAATGATATTACTTAACTGAATTGGTCTTGTGAAATCCAGTTGAAAAATCAACTTCTCTCTACACCGTCTTTCCCTTCTGCTGCAAGGGGCCTCTTGGTTGTTAGAGTTACCAGTGCAGAGTTGCTTATTTTATCAATCAGCACATGATAAAGTGTTTTGTTCCTCTTATACCACAACATATTTTTTTAATTTAGTACAACATGTTATTCTTTTAACCATTTTTGTACCATTTAATGTTGTGGAATGTCCACAAAACAGTTAGTTCCTGCGATCACTTACATACCAGCAGCAGTAAACAGTTGCTCCCTCAACAATCTGTATTTTTCTCTCTCTTGAAGTTAAGAAGAAACCCACAGGTTTTCATGTTACTGCAAAGCGTAAACACCTCATGGAGGACATCTTAACGTTACCCCTGACACTGGAAACTCCTTCCATAAATGTTAGATAAACATGTCCTCACAGAACACTTCACCATATCAACAGTTACACCTGTTTTTGTTCGTTCACCTATCTTGAATGTCCGCTAAGTTCCTGTGAATGAGCTGTCACTACAGAAAGGATAACGTATTAGAAGAAGCGCATTAATATAAAGCTATGATTTGCAGCTGCACTTCTGTCAGACCTGCTGTTATAGAAAACTAATCGACACCTTCTGACCAATCAGAATTGAGAATTCAACACCGTTGCGGTATAATAAGTTGTTGGGGTCACTTACTTCCGTAAAGTATGCACCACTCAAATATGTGTATCTGTGGTTTAATCAGTATAAAAATGAATAAATGGAGAAATGAAAGACTGCTACACTGCACCTCATAGATCCTTCTTAAAACTTTGTCAAATCTGACATGACAGAACAGCTGAACCCACAGAGCGATACCGGTTTCACTGCCTGAAAAACCGAGAGCTTTGACAGTTCCTGTCAAAAACAGGATGTGATTTAAAAAAAAAAAAAAAGTTATATCTAGTGCAACGGATGGGTGTGGGATAATTATTTCATCTGTACAATTGTAACTGATCTGTCACTTAAAACTGCCATTCTCTAAATCTCATGTGAAGAGTAATTAAACTGTCAGGGGTTATTCAGTTTAAATTTTTCAGTTGGAGGTTGTGTGTGTGTGTGTGTGTTTGCAGTGGGCGAATTAATCACTTGAAAAATGTGAAAGATGGAATCTGGTCACAGATGCCTCAGAAGCAGCTGTCACCTTTTCTTCTTAACTCTGGCCAACGCTGTCAGTGAACAAATGGAGGTGTGTGTGTGTGTGTGTGTGTGTGTGTGTGTGTGTGTGTGTGTGTGTGCTATATACAGTATGTTGGACTATAGTACTTGTGGTTATATGTGCTTGTGGCCCATTGATCTTCTGTACACCTGTGTGCGTGTGTGTGTGTGTGTGTGCGTGTGTGTGTGTGTGTGTGTGTGTGTGTGGTTTAGGGCCTGAGGGTGATGCCTCACTTTCACTCAGCCACTTGCTTTATCTTCCCTTTTATCCTCCACCTCTCTCTCTCTCTCTCTCTCTCTCTCTCTCTCTCTCTCTCCCTCTCTCTCTCATGTGTATCTCTCTCAGGTTCAGGCAGGGTGAAGCATGTTGGATCAACAGCTGGTGCGCCATCTCTCCCACCTATTAAAGAGAGAGAGCGAGAGAGAACACAAGGGACAGCGAAAAAGATAAAGAGAAAAGGCACTAATAAGATAAATCACTCTCCTCCCTTCTCTTTTGTTCCACATCATGCGTTGGCCCGAGAAAAGAGACACCGGAGAGAACAGAGAGTTTCCATCAGTATTGAAAGCAAGTTACTGTGCGTGTGTGTGTGTGTGTGTGTGTGTGTGTGTGTGTGTGTGTGTGTGTGTGTGTGTGTGTGTTACAGTTATCCTCCTAACAGTCTGACAAATTGTTTCCCTCTGGTTACCTTAAGGTTGTGTCTTCGGTTTTACATTTGAGCTACGAGAATAATGTAGCTAACAAACTAATAGAAGTCTGTCTCACTTCAAATCTTTCTCACATCAGATTCTTCAGTGATGTCACACACTTGGTCATGTGGTTTAGGACACAGTGGGGCTTCCTGTTATCTACAAACATGAACTAAACTTCACCATATAGCTGAATGGTGTAACCTTATGGAGGTGGCCATTTTGGATTTTTCTCTAGAGTAATTTAGTGTCTTTCCCTTATGAAGACGCTGCCTCCCAAAGTTTGATGGTGGAATTTTACTAGAAAGCCGAAACCTTTCACATTGTGAAATTTGCATTTAAACTACAAGCTTTCATCTTTCTCTTTTGTGTGTATCTCAACCACAAGTACAGTTCTAGCATTTCAGTCTGGCAGGAGCATCGCACACATTTTGACAGCCATTATCTGATTACAAAGTGAACTAATTAGGCTTATTTCTATTTCACTATGGCATGTAACTGTCCAACAACTTGATCAACTTAATCTGACGAGTTGAAATTTCATGTTGAGGGCATGTTTTCTGTGGATTTTCCTGGTTCAAGGCAGGGAATTACAAGTTGCAACCTCTCCTTGTATGCAGCATAAGACAAAGGCAAAAGCTAGGCAAAAGCTGCATTTGACTAGAATTTGATAGTCAGAACTCTAGGAAATACTCAGAATTCCTACTGGGAACATCAGGAAGGTCTCCTCAACCCCGAGTTCAGCAGGTGACATCAAATCAACATGGCTGCTCACGGTAAACAAGGTGTGTATATGCTGCATGTACTAGTATTTGCTTTAGATCAATCAGCATACAGACATATTAGATTGTTAAATCTATAACACTCACTATACAGGTCACTGTTTTGAGGAGGGAAATACATCGTTCATCACAATTAGCTTGCTAGATAGAGGAGTCCATATCTCTTTTTCCCCCCCACTTTGTAGCTTGGAGGTCAAAAATGAGACAATTCTGAGTTCCTATTCCTAATTTGAATGCAGCAAAAGACACAAAAGGGTATAAATACACGAACAAATCAAGCTCTATACAGAGAACACGTGGAAACTATCAGGAAATACACCAATGACAGGACAGGAAACATGCGCCGAATCAAAACAAAAGCACATGACTTTGCAAAACAAAAGAAAGAAACTTCAAAACTGAGTATATTTGCGATAAAAGGAATGACTCGTGTGTTGAATGCTTGGCCGAACAGTTTCTTTAAATCGTGCAGGTTGTCTGGTTTATTTAAACTCAAATCAAATTCTCATTGGGATTAATCACTCATCCGCACTGGCTCTTTACATGACTGACAAATGCTGATAGACTGCTAAGAGACACACACACACACACACACACACACACACACACACACACACACACACACACACACACACACAAACACACACACACACATGGCCGCTTTGTGTATATATGAAGCACAGGTGTCAAATGAAGCCAGGCCCAAAGGAATGTAAGTCATGGCTATTAAAGTGTGCTAATAACAGGGTAACTGTAAGCGGTGTGAATGTAGTGTGCATGTGTGTGTGTGTGTGTGTGTGTGTGTGTGTGTGTGTGTAGCCTACAACAGTATGTATGCATATAAGACTGCAATACTTCTAATTTTTGGAAGGAAACACATCCTGCATAAAAAAAGAGCTTCATTACATAAACCAGAACACAGTGAGAGGTTTGTCGCTTCAGCAGCTTTGACCTTGAGCTTTTGGTACACACACACACACACACACACACACACACACATGTATCCAAAGAAAGAGAACAAAATATGTTAGGAGAAATTAAATATTAGGACAGTAACAGTGTTAGGAAATTAATGTTGCCTTTGATTTGGGTTTGTGTATCATCCGACCTTTCACAAGTGTGTGTTGTGGTCACTTTATAGGTGTACAATACCTCACTGTCACCCAGCTGTTGTCCTGCAAAATACAGCAGTGAACCTGAACATGGTTGTGTGTGTGATATGACCGTATCAGCTCCAGCAGCCCAGCAGCTAAAAATCTCCCGCCAGAAGGGGTGCTGTGATCAGAGACGTACGTAAGAGTTAGAAATTCTTGTCTGTGGTAATCGCACATTCACTACAGAAGCAGTAGCTAGAGTTCAGGTTGAAAATCACTGGGGCATTTCTTTAACCAGTCCACTTTGAACAATATTCTGGTTTCCTTAACTGAATATTGAGCAATTAAGCACTTAATGCATCTGCAGTGGTACATCGTGTTTAATGTTGTCTTCTTTAAAAAAAAAGTGAAGCTGTAATACTTTTAATACTGTGATATTTCGTCGTAATCCATCTTTCCATCAATTGTGAGCATAATGCTGCTTGCTTACAAGTGTTTAGGTGCTTCAAAACACTTTCCCCTGCTCTGACAGTTAACAAATATTGTTGCTTTGTTTACAGGCTTGTGCTCCTCAACCGTATATGTATATTCAGGCTTATCTGAGACATTAGCGTAGCTAACGTTAGCTCAGCACTAATTCGTCTGTTTATCATCTCAGGCACCACTTGAATGGCCTCTTTTTTTTCTTTTCTTTCTTTCTATTTTTTTTTTTTTACAGCAAACTGTGCCTTAAATTAACCAAACAAACTCAGAACACAAAACGGCCTCGTGTACAGTGAATGGGACCTGCGTATTGACGGCATTATGGCATGCTGCAGCTCGTCTTTACTGTCATGTTAAAAGATCTTTTCTGCTCTGGAGATGATGCTTTGTTTTTGGAGAAAAAGGGGAAGCAGGTGTTCTCTTTGTGCACGGGACCGCTCGCTTTTCAGAAGAGATTCGCTCCGTTTTGCGGTCGATATTGTATCCGGATGAGTTCTCATCAATTCTCAAAAACACAAAGGAAGAAAATGGACAAGCATTCGGTCTGCTTTTTCTTGTGCTTTCGCTCAATAAAAAAAAACCAAAAAAACAAAACAGGAGGTCCAACCTGAGCGGATGTTGACCTGAGAGAGACAGGAGGCAAACCGGAGGCTAATTATGAACGAAACAATCAAGTCATATTTGTCTCATGTTTGGATTGAAGATGCAGTGAATATAAGTACACACACATTTGCCAGAACATACTATACTGTATTTAAGTAAAGAATAAAACACAAAAGGCGTGCTGTCAAAGGAAAATAACTTCTCAACTTCGGGGAGGTAGGATGCAACCTATAGTGAAAATGATTATTTTCCTATTCCTTATGTACTAAGGTGCTTTATTCCTCTTATACTGCAAACATTTTGTGGAAACATTCAATTCAATTCAATTCATTTTTATTTGTATAGCGCTTTTTTTTTTTTTTTTTACAAAGGTCATTGTCTCAAAGCAGCTTTACACAAACAAAAGTAAAGTGAAGTGTGTGTGTGTGCGTGTGTGTGTGTTTGTGTGTGTGTGTGTGTGTGTGTGTGTGTGTGTGAGACGTCTAAGGAACAACACACTCCAGACCGTATCTGTTATACAAAAATAACTGTTAATAATAACGGGTAATAGATTTAATGTTGTGGAACATCTGCGAGACAAGTTAGTTCCTGTTCTGACTTACGGATGTTATAGCTGGGTTAAACAGTCGTTCCCTCACCAGCCTCTCTCTTCTCTCTCTCTCTCTCTCTACTGAGAAATTGGGTTGTGTAAACTCTGTGCTGAAGACGTTCCTGCACAAAACATGGTGACTGTTACAAAGTGCTTATAACCGAGACTCCAAATGTTAAATAAATGTCAAAAATGTTATCATATGTTTAGTGATTATATGTTTCACTTTTTTAACCAACACATTTTTAAAAAAAATCCGTTTATTATTAGTCTTAGATTATGTGGCACGTCCACAGTACAGATCCCCGAGCTGTTACTATAGAAACAATAATGCATTAAAACATATTAGAATCACTCATGTTACAGCTGGAACTACTTTCTGACTATCACACTATCACACTATCACACTGTCTATCACACTTAATGTCGTGGAACGTTTGTGAAGCAAGTTGGTTCCTGTTATCACTTCTCATTCCTTCGCCAGTCTTCTTTTTCCTTTTTTAGTAAGAATGCAACTTCTCTTGTTACAGAGAAATCCGAAAGTGCAAAGTCCTACTGTTACAAAGCGCCGACACTGGAGACTCCTTTCATGGATGTTAAATAAACATCAACATATCAATGATTCGACTCAAAATATCAAGGTAAACAGTATGATCTGCATATTTAAAGACAGCTTTTGGTTTAGACACAAATATTTTGACTTTGCTTTGACATGAAGCAAAACCCACACCACTGCTTTAAGGGAGTTTTTAAGGGACAACACAGATTTCACACATGACCAAAATTATAAAACTTGATCTTTGGTCCAGAACATAGCATGGAAATGATATTAGCTTCTCCACACACACACACACACACACACACACACACACACACACACACACACAAAAGCAAACATTAAACACCAAAAAACATGTCTTGGCTGATCAAGTACATTTGGGGTAATGGGGAAATTGTGTTAATTTCACTTTTGGTATAACTGTGCCTTCATTTTTTTCATCTCTCTCTCTCTCTCTCTCTCTCTCTCTCTCTCTCTCTCTCTCTCTCTGATCTGGAATTGTTGCCAACCTCCTAGTGAGTCTGAATTTTCTTAACTGCAACAAGGAAATATGAAAATGAGAATACACACTCAAACAAATTTGCATGCATGCAGTCAAACAAGCACCTGCTAATGTTCATACAGTAGGGCTTGGTTCATTTTTTTTTAATGATCTGAGTATCAGCTCTGAAAAAGAAGTATACATAGTATTTGCTTTAGATCAGTCAACATACAGACATATTAGTTTGCTAAATCTATAACACCGGCTGTAGAGTTAGCTGTTTTGAAGAAGCAAATATACATCACGCATTACCGTTAGCTGGCTAGTTTGTTGCTAACAAAACAGAAGCATGGAGGAATCCATGTTTTTTTCCCCCACTTTGTAGATCGATTGCATTGAGGTCAAAACTAATGTAATTCCAAGCTCCGTACTTTAGCTAGTTGTGCGTTAGGTAGTTGTGTGTTAGCTTTTGAAAGAGCAATTAACTTCAGCTCAACCTGGGGATAAACATCATCACGCTGTGGAGCTGCAACTCACTTCCCTCTTTGTCTCTCTCTCTCTCTCTCTCATTCTGTCTCTGATCCTGTGGCTTTACCAACCTCCTGGTGAGCGTGATTTCCCAAACCTGGACTAGTGAGAAATGAAATACACACTCAAAGAGATTTGCATGCACACAGTCACACACTGAAGCATAACACACAAGCTTGTGACAGTACAAGCAAACATATAAAACGCACACACACACACTCACACACACACACACAACTACTAATGTTTATTCATTTTTCGCCCAAATCCATGACTTGATTTGAGGAAAGATTTGAGGGGTCTACCATCTTCCAGTTAAAGCAAATAAATAAATAAGTACATACTCCAGTTGTAAAACTAGCACCCCCATTTCACACCCAGCTTTGGCTTCATGTCTTTAAATCATTATTCTCAATTTCATTTCATTTTTCATTTCCATCCATCAAGAGTCTGACACCAGTTTGTCGTGAGTGTACTTCGGTGAGTTCTTCCTGTTCTCCTGTCTTGCTATCTGTCTCTCTTACTTTGTCTATCTCCATCTCTTTTTTCAGTCTAACTCTCTCTATGTCTCTGCGTGAGTGTGAGGGGAAATCGTGTCAACGACACACACTCTTTGAAGTCTCTATCAACACTGGATGACCTAGAACATTCATTTGAGAGGCTGAATTGATTAAGGATAGAGGGTTTTTTTTGGTAATGTGTGTAAAATGTGTGGTGTAGTGCATGGTGCGGTGTGTTGTAGTGTGTGTGTGTGTGTGTGTGTGTGTGTGTGTGTGTGTGTGTGTGTGTGTGTGTAGCTGTGGCATCCCAGCCACAAGGTGACAATAGCTTACTCAGCTCTGGAATTCACGATTGCTTTTCATTATCTCAGCACTTTGCAGTGAGGATTAAGGAGAAGGCCAGATTAGTGTGTGTGTATGTGTGTGTGTGTGTGTTGCGAGGATTTGAGAACGGTGCAGATTAGACCTATACAATCCCACAATCCTGCTCTGCTAAATCACCGTGGAAGACACACACAAACACACACACACACACAATAATAATAATTATGACGTTCCCACTAAAATATTGTTATAAAAATGATGCTGCCTTTGAATAGTTGAGGTAGCAAACAAGTATATCGGCATTTGGGTGTATCTGAGCTCGTACACACACACACACACACACACACACACACACACACACACACACACTCCCTACTCTCAAACTCTCCAGAATTTCATGTCTATAAATAGGTATAAGGATCATATATTAATATTGTAATCTTATATTAGGAAATAATCTGATTTTAAGATAAGATATAAGATAAGTATAAGAAAAGTCTTGACTATATTCAAGATATGTTCACTTGCTAAGATGTCATTTTTTTGCAGTGCAGCCCATGATTAAGCACATTACAAAAAAAAAAGCCAAAATCACTGATCTGGATGGCAAATCACTAAGTAGCACCTGTAAAGGATGGAATTATCCCAGCGCCCCATGTGGAACTAATCCCGTCCAAATAGAGCTTTGGAGTCCTATGATTTAACCATAACAAAAGATCTCAGATCAGTGTGGAAAGTTAACTTCTATGGTCGATCGTAGATTAAATGAAGGACCACTTCTTGGATTGCAAAATAATTAAGAAAAAGATTTCAGCGAGGTTAGAACGACAGAAGGTTGCATCTGTGATCAGCTCATGGTGAGGTTCACCACACAAATTCAAAGCTTTCGTTTTTTTTCTGGCTTTGAAAATGAGTAGAAAATAACAGCTTCCACTTTAACAGGGTGTCGAGTGTCGCTTTTAGTCTCCCAGGCACATCTTTTGGCCTGGAGCTTAAAACATGATGGGAAATACCGTCTTGGCATTCCTGCTGAAGTGCCAAAAGCTTGACTGAGATAAATGGCAAAAACTGTCAAGAAAATATGGTGGAGCTTTGGATAGCTCTCAGCTGTCTTTACGTATAATTATACCGCAGCACTGTTTTCTGAATTCTCAAATCTGATTGGTCAGAATGTTTGACTTGTAAAGCTGACACTTCCCTTCATCTAAGGTTAATAATAAAAAAACAGATTTAACCCTCTACTGCATGAATTATTATATTTACATCAAAAATATTTTTATGGATTTTTATTACTTTAATTAGT
>JAKKZN010000008.1:23069231-23085138 GCA_033441825.1 Pangasius elongatus | reverse complement strand
ATGCTTTCTTATGGTACATCAATTCTATTTAATTTTACTTTAATTTCATCAAGGTTATTAAAGAATATCAATTAAATTCTAGTACACTTGAATGCCACTTATGACAAGAGACATTGTCACAAATCTAGATGTAGATTTAGATCATTAATGAGTGACAGTGGTGAGGAAAAACTCTCTGAGATGTCATAAGGAAAAAAAAAAACCTTGTGAGTAACCAGACGCAAAAGTGAATCCGAAGTAGAGCATCAGGATAAATCAGGTCGATCCGGAGGGTGAGAAGAGCCACAGCATTGAAAGTGTGTCAAGTTCACATCAGTCAACAGCTCTTATTTTGATCTTGTGTTGCCAAAGATTGTAGGGTTTTATGAGTGTTTTTTTTTAGAAAAAGTCAACTTTAGTGCTGTGACATCACCATGAACTAAGGGCACGGTTGATTTGATTGACAAGCTGTCAAACTCGTCATTGCGCTCGTCTTTCACGCACAATCTAACGTGTCCAAACAACCAAAAAAAGATGGAGGGAAAAAAAAATCAAATTTCCATCTTTGGATAAAACTTGATAGCATAACATAACATAATGGACTGAAAATATAGATATGAATTATCTTAACTGTTACTCTAGCACACACACATACTGTATGTACATATAAATGTGATCTCAGTGACTTTTGACCACTGTGGTTGTTTGTTGGTCAGCGTGGGCTGGTTTAAGTATTTCAGAAACTGCTGATCGCCAGTGGTTTTCTCTAGAGGTTACACACAATGGTGTGAAAAACAAAAAAGCATCCAGTGAGAGTCAGACGTGCAGGCGGAAATGCCTTGTTGATGACAGAGAAAAACGGCCAGACTGGTTCGAGCTGACAGGAAGGCTACAGTAACCACTCTTTACATCCATGGTGAGCAGAAAAGCATCTCAGAATGAAAACATATAACATATAACCAATAACATGATGTCATTTTATTGCTTAATATTCAATGTCTGTATACAAAGTGAATGTAATGAAAGATTGCAAAGTAATGAATATATTTTTGCTTTGAAATGACTGACACTGATGAAGCGTGTACAACATAACCGCATCGAGTGATTTGAAATCTGAAGTAGAGATGCTCATAGAGTCGCTCTTTTTTTAAAGCACACTATGGATTCACACTGTAACGTAAAATAATGCTATTTTCAAAAAATTGCTTCGTGGCAAAGAAATCAAATTGCAAAAGAATGAATAGTATTTTACTCAGTAAGTGAATACAGAATAGTATTATACTCAATAAGGCGATGAATACTTGATTATTTTAATAACAGATGCTGGAATGACTTTTAAAATCGCTGACCCCACCCTTTCAGTAATGTAATCCTTCATGCCAGCTCCTCTGGAAAGCACATAATCAATCATTAAATCATCACTTTAATCTGAACCACGCTGAAGATCCGTTGTAAATGCAACTCTAATGGAAATGTTATGTTTCTGAATCACAGTGCAGAATAGCATAGCCAAGAGCATTCTGCACAACTCTGTTATAGCCTTGTTGAAAACAATGTTTTGGGTTCTCTTCTCCCTGAGAACAAATTATTCCTAGGATGAACATGTGTCCTTAATTTCAGCCAGGCTTTTGGCCATATGTTTTTGAACCCTGAGATCTACGTTTGCCGCTGTGGACACACACGGGGACACAGATGCTGGGATGTGCTTTGATGATGCTTTAGGGAATGGGGGGGTCGTTTAGGGTGACAAACATCTGACTTATTGGGACGGCGGTAATGACACAGAGTTAACAAGGATATACGGACAAACACACATCAGGTACAAACACACACATGGTTCAAAAGAAGCAGGAAGGAAGCTCAGGCTGCACCACTATAGGCTTTAGCTGGCTCTTTTATGTCTTTGTGGCTTTATTATTTGTTGTCATTAGAGTTTTTATTGTCACTATTTGCCCCGTTGTGTCTCCTGTTTATGAGCCATGGCTTTTGGGGCCAGCTTTTTTTCTTTTTCTTTCTTTTTTTTTTTTTTATTATTGCGATATGATCCCTGTGTTGCCTGACTCTTTTCAATGAGCAGCTGTTCAGATTTGAACTCTCCTGAGACTCTCTGATGTCTTTTCTGTCGCTCTAAGGCCAGTAAACACTCTTCTGTCCCTCAACGAATGGGAATAAATATTCTCTGTTTGTTTTTAGGGTAGGAATCTCCTCGGGGGACGGGTTGCTTTTGAAAAGGCGACTCCACCCAACAAAAATGAAGTTAAAGTTTGCATAAGCCCGAGATGAATAGAAGCCGGTGAAGAACGTTCTGTCATCATCCACACACACATCCGCATGACTAGGTGAATTCAAATGAATGCGTCTTTCAGCAACATGGAATCATTCTGTCTTGTTAAGACTCAAAAGATTGTCAGCCTTGGTGTGCGTTATGCAATCCTATATTGGCATTAAGCGTGTGCAGACGATCTAATTTATATCAACATATATAGCTAAAATCCTATTATGGTTTATGGTTTAACAGAAAACTATGAACTACTCTGGACACCAAACACATCACGGCTGAGTTTTTAATTAGACTTTTGACTCTGTCAGTCAACCAATCATAAATAAGTATTTTTGTACAATGCAATAAGTTTTTTAACTGTTTATTGGCACATGCCCAATGGCCTTTAATCTTCTCTTTTTACTGATGAGTCACAACGTCAGAATAACTCCAAGAGGGTGAGTTAAGCATTAGCATATATTACAATGCTCTCTGTCCAGTGATTCTCTGGTAAAAGTGTGTGTCTGTAGGGGGGGAAGTGTGTATGTGTGTGTGTGTGTGAGTGTACGTGCCATCATGCTCACACTTCCAATAACGGCGGCGAACACAAAAGAGGACTTCTAGCAGTGTGTCATTCCAGAGCGAATACCAGGCCATAGCAACCTGCAGGAGAAAGAAACGGGGGAGTCGGAGTTAGCTTAGCCGCGCCGCAGTGATCGACCCCCATGTGACCCTTCAGCGCTTCAACAATCGCTCTCACCCAGCTGGAGATGAGGCCTATGAGTGCGTGTGTGTGTGAGACAGAGTGCGTGTAGGGGGGTTATGGGTAGGCTAGTGAATGAAACCCAATCAGCTCAAGTTCCTGCTCAGCGTGAGTCCCGGACACAGAGAGAAAGAGAGCTGTGAGGGACTGAGCGCTAACGCTGCCATGACGAGACGAGAGGCCCTCTCACACTCTCACTGTTAAACACACACTTTCTCTCTCTGTCTCACACGCACGCAATCACGGCAATCTGATTGACTGGAATGATAGTTTTTCAAAAAACAAATTGTTTTTAACCTTATAACAAATGTAGAAAATCAACCAAGATATGTTTGACCTCTAAAGTTTCCTTAGTTTAGCACTGGAGCTATGTGGCTAATGTTGCTAACAAGTAATGGAAGTAGCTACCTGTGTAGCCTTGTGCAAGCTGAATGCCTAAAAACTGAACAACTTAAGACTCCAAACATGTCTTTCCTGTCTATATTTAATGGTGCGGGGAAATGACATAAAAACAGATTTTCTTTCTCTTTTCGTGCACTTTTAATTTGCCTTATAATTATCACCTTACTTTTTTTGCTAACTCAACTGAATCATGGTCGTGTCTTACTGTACTGTTATCTCGATATGCTACATAGCAGCCGTATCTAAGCTAGCTTTCACACTAGCAAGCAAGTGGCATTTATTTTGCTTTTATTTCAGTTTGTGGTACAACGATGAGTCCAGCAATTTAAAAAAAATCAGGCCTTTTTGGCTACCTTTCGGCTACTACGGTTTCAAATTTAAAAAAACAAACAAACAAACAAAAAAAAAAAGCTAGACAGGCCACGCCCATAAACCATAGCCATAGTGGTTATTACACGTGCAATACAGACAAGCTGCTGCTTGTACGAATGCAATGTATGGAAGTAGAATAAATTCAAGGAAAGAGAAAAAAGAGATACTTTGAAATTATGATTGTAATTATTACTCAAGTCATAGTTCAAGTTACTTTACTGCCGATATTACATTTGTAGTGCGTGCTCAGCTATAGATTTAAACTTTAAAGCTTCTCCTTTCCATACTTTGGCAATATTGTATTGTACTTCATATAGTTATTCGAATAAAGCTATTTTGAACTGAGCTGCTTTGAGAGAGAGAGAGAGAGACAGAGAGTGAGAGAGAGAGAGTATTAAAGCGGCTGTGTGGGTATCGGGCTGTAACGCCCCGCTGATCTATTAGCATATCAGAATCGTCACGCAGCGTGGGGCTGCCGCGCATGCACACGCTGCTAGGTGGCACTTCTGAGAGATGATACGCACCCTTTGAAGGCGTGAGCAAGAGTGTGTTCTGAAACCCTTAGAACATCCAAAAAAAGCCACAAAGTTCAAACCCAAAAAAGAAAAAGGCATAAAAGTTTAGCTTTTTCTTTATATTATATTATTTTTCCTTATGTTTTTTCATGGCAAAGAAGAACCGTTTCATCTTTCGCTCTCTCGTCTTTTTAAACTAGTGATATGAAAGTTGATGTTTAATAATTCTCTGTGATGCTGTTTATGGGGCTGTATCGATGGATCCTGCAGGATTCCCATTTGTAAAATATCAGAAGGGCATAAAAGTTCAGCTAATTTTCTTTAAAAAATTAAGCAATTACAAAGTGACCTTTACTTTACATGAATCCCGGATGAAGTCAGAGCTAATTTATTCCGATTGGACGCTGCCAGAGATGGTATGAGTAGAGACAATATACCTGATGTATTACGTAAGTTCTGCCCTCAGTAAAAACAGACGGTCATCATTTTGCTTAAGACATTAACAAAAAACATCTAGCCTATCAGATTCTTACACCGATGCAGTGATAAGCCACTTTGCTCTTTTAGTTATGGAGAAATTCACTTACGCAACAGACCTGAAAAAAACAATGTTTTTTTTGTTTGTTTTGTGAGTCAAAGTCCATGCATTTCCCCCTTTTTGGTCAGATTTTAAAATCCATTTCAAATCTATGTTTGAAACTTTATTTGAAACTTTATTTGCTTCACCCTGTTCATGTAGACCGGAGCCTTGCCAAGATGGCTGCCAAGTAGACAGCGATGTGTGAAATGCACATTAGCATACACAAGAGTGCTAAATAGTCTGACAGAATAAAATGAAACCATGCTTATAGGTTGTTCTTCCTTTTTTTTGGCATCAGGCAGTAAATCCAAACTAATTGTAGCAGGTTGTGAGTTGGGAACTGGAGAAACATCAGACCACTTGGTCTAAGGAATAGTTCGATTTGTTGCTTTACAGCTTTATACCTAATTTGCATAGAACTGAGAAAACCTAAAATCAAACGTCGCTTTGTAGATTTCGTTGAAATCGTAGCTAGGTGTTGCACATGTAGGTAGAAAATGAATGATCGTCTGTCACGATCACATGCTCTCGTGAGCGTAGGGTGAAATAGAGCCTCTCCACTAGGGGGTTTCATTGACAAAATGGCTGAACACCTAAAATTGTTAGCTAATGAATGATACGGAGAGATAAACAGCTTGGTGAAAAACATCACGCCACCTCACACTAACAAGCATCTTTATCAGGCATATGGCCTAGGCCTTATTTGGTGAAAAACAGGTCAGGTTTCTCTCCTCTCTCTTCATTCACCCCCTCTTTTTCCCTCCCTTTTTTTTCAGGGTTAGCCTTGAAGTTGGTCTCCCATCAGTCACGAAGCGCGGCTCTATTGACGGACTCCGGGGTGGGTATTGACGGCTCCATAATTTGGGCAGGGGAGCACAAAAAAGCCGTGTCCCCTGCTGTGCCCAGCACGGCACCACGGGCAGCGGGAGCCCTCGCATTTTATTAGCCTGGGAGTGCAGCAAATAAAGCACATTCAGCCAGCTACTGATCTCTGTCACCGAAACAATACCGCCGTATCTCACAGCGCTCCCTCGCTCACTCTTTCACACACAGATGGAGAGAGAGAGAGAGACAGAGAGGGAGAGAGAAAGAGAGAGTTTGTGTAACTCTATTCTCAGCACTACTTTCACCCCATTTTTTTTCTCCTCTTGTTCATCCGTCTTCTGTACATTACTTCAAATATTAATCAATCTCCATCTCAGGGTCTTTCTCTCATTCTGGCTTCACCTTTCACTCTGTTGCTCAAACAGTCATTCTTCCCAACATTCCTCATAGTTCTTTTTCAATAGCTGTCCAGTGGCTTTGCTTAATATATTGCCGCTTGCCTAACTAGCCAGAATAGCTGATTCAAAAGCGCTTGTGCTAAAAATAAATAAATAAATAAAAAGGCAGACGTATTAATTTAGCTCTCCACCTACCATAAATCACGCTATCACATTTCATGGATGTTTTCTGCATTTAAAAGTGCAGTTCAGCTGAAAATGAAAGCTACACACTTTAATGCCATGTTCAGTGTCCAGAGTTTGTTTCTTTACTTTTGCACTGGAGCTACAAACTAACATAGCTAGCAAGTAAACAAATCTTATTAGCTTAGCATAGCTAGCATCAAACTGCTGGTGTAAATCATCATAGTCGCATCATTTCGCAGTAGTGATTTCTTATATAACCTCAAAAAAGATTAGCTATGTGTGTTTTCTGACAAAACGTTAACTATAAAAATGGACAAAAGGATCTCACAGAGCTAAAAACATTTTGTCGGAGCTCCAGCTTAAAGCTGAATCACCTTTTCCCCCTCAGTTTATAGCTTGGGATCATTTAATACAGCGTTAAACTCAGACAAACTTTAGGACTTGTGGCCTAAAGTTTGAAGGCAGAATCGTACATCATTAGTGATCTGGATGATAATTGCAGTTTGGTTTATATAGAGATTTTGTAAAACTACATAGCCTCCTTGTGCTATTGAATATGAATCAGTTTATGTACAAATGATGTTTCTGGAAAAGATGATGTGATGATTCAGACCTGCAGTTAGCAAAATTCTAACTTGTTAGCAACTTAGGTCTTGTAGCTTTACTGCACAACTGAAGAAGCACCAGATGACTGACACAAATCACCGGGTTTTCTATGAACACGCATTTTGTGTGGTTTATGATATTAGATTTTTTTAAAAATTCACTGCTTAAAAATAGCTGTTCTGTTCACAATGCTTTTCAACTCTTACTGAGCTCTCATCCATGGGGCAGTCGTGGCCTAATGGTCTGAGAGTCGGACTTGTAACCCGAAGGTGAACCTGAAGGTCGTGGGTTCGAGNAGGTGAGACCCTTGAGCAAGGCACTGATCCCCCAACTGCTCCCCGGGCGCCGCAGCTAAAATGGCTGCCCACTGCTCGGGGTGTGTGTGTGCGTGCACTTGGATGGGTTAAATGCAGAGCGCAAATTCCGAGCCTTCAATTCACCACACTTGGCCACAAAGTCACTTCACTTCACTTCACTTCATCCAGTGAACAGAAATGATATTGTCCAAACACTTATTCAAATATGTTCATGGTAAACAACATTAAAAGACATTATGTGGTCCATATGCTGTCTTCTGAGTTGAACAATATTTTATCAGAGAACTCACTGGAATCACTGAAGTCTGTTCCACATATGATTTTTTTTGTACATGTGTGGGGTGAATGGGGGACTTCTCCAGTACTGTGTGTTTATCTAAAGAGATCTCCATCCTGCTTCTTCCTGCTGCAATTATACACCTATCCTTGTGAGGACCTATTAATGCAAGAAATCATTTGGCTCTTTTAGATTTTTATAAAAGCCACTGTAATAAAAAAAAGAAGCAGTTGAAGCAGTTTTCCTTTTGGGGACCAAGGATTGTTGCTACAAGGTCCTATCCTCGTGGGGGGCGTTTGGTCCCCACCAAGATATAAAAATGTGCTCACACATTGGGGTGAAGTTACAGAGGTGAAGCGTGTCCCTATAACTCTGGCGTCTCTGAGTCCATTAAAAATAAAGATACAGACACACAGACAGAGGGCATGGGGCTCGATTTTTACACCACATGGTGTCTTCCTAAAGTATTACTGGTAAAAGGATCCTGCCTATAACACACTGTATGTGTGTGTGTGTGTGTGTGTGTGTGTGTATATGTGTATGCATACTCATGCTCACTGAAGTCCTACTCCATACACTGAGACAACTGAGACAACAGTGACATGAAACTCCCCTTACGTGACCCAGGGGATTTATAACATGCACATACTTGTTGGTGAATTATGAGCGGAGATGACACGTATCCTTTGTTTCCTGTTGTTCTCTGTACATTGTATAGATCAGGTGTGTCTCTTCATGCTTATATTCAGTGTGTTTTTGGCCAGATTTGATCTTTATTGGCCATAAATATACACAGTAGCGTCTAATTATGTGGATGCTCCACATAAACCGATTTAAAAACTTGCGTAATTGAAGGAAGGAGTCTCCAGTGTCAATGAAGCTGTAACTAAGTTTTCCAACAGTTTGCTTCTCAGAGTTTCTTGTTAACATGTCGAACTGTGTTTTTTTTTTTAACTATTAAATTCAAGAGCTGACAAAAAAGTATGATGTTTCCTTCTTTAATTTTTTTTAAATATCAGAATATAGTCATTGACCCTGCCATAGATTCAGGAGGAAGCTGACATGTTTTAAAGGACAGCTGTGTTTTAACATTAAATTGGTTATATTTTGAAGGCAGCGTAATTAGCTTCACTACTTAAAGCCAAAAATGATGCAACAAAGACTTTAAGGCAGTGAAGAACTGGTTTACCTTTAATTATGGAACAGGAGTGCAGAGTAATTACAGTAACTGGATAATTAGCATAAATAGATCATTTTCAGGTATTAAACCATCATAGTTAAGAATTTAAGAGCATTTCACACACAATTAAAGAAAGTTAATACAATAATTATTATTATTATGACATGATAATAATATTATTATATATCATTATTTTGTTTATTTTTGTTATGTACATATATATATGTATACACACACACACACACACACACACACACACACACACACACACACACCTGTAGAGGTCTATACAGTGTACCTGCCATATGTTATTCTAATCCATGTTCACTCTTGTTTCTTTGGTAATTTTATTGCTTTTAACTTCCTGGAGTTCTTCCACTTTAGCATATATAGCAAAATTTTGTA
This sequence comes from Pangasius elongatus, assembly GCA_033441825.1. Lineage (NCBI taxonomy): Eukaryota > Metazoa > Chordata > Actinopteri > Siluriformes > Pangasiidae > Pangasius > Pangasius elongatus. Next base: position 23,076,073 of record JAKKZN010000008.1, on the reverse strand, counting down.
TAGTTGTAAATATAACAGAGATATGAAAATGAGTCTTATTGGTGAAGGAACAAGAAGTCTAATCTAATAAAACAACAATTTTGCCAAGCGAGCTTTTCTGACATGGCCTGAGAAGACAGCACTGTGAGCGCCTGTGTGCTGTAGCGGGAGAGAAGAAGATGGCCTTCACAAAAGCACTCTTCCAAAGGTGCTTTAACCGATAACAGTATACAGAGAAATTAAGAGAATACATTAAACAGAAATCAAAGTGACAGAGAACAAAGAAAGGTTAGGGCAAGAAAGATGGAGAGAAGTGGAGTACAAACGGGGGAGAGTGAGAGAAGAAAACATGAGGAAAGATTAAACAAGAGCTACGGAGGTGTGAAGATAAAGAGGGAAGACGAATAAAAGACCTGGCTACTGTTTAATGAATAACTTACAGAATTAACAAAAAAAAGATGATGTGTGCAGAAATCCAAAGTCAGATACACAGTCATGATATTCTTGCTTTACAGCCATGTTATTCCTAGTAGGCATTTAAATCCTAGTGCACATTTTATGTCTAACAGGCATTTTACTCCTAGTAGGCATTATATTCTCCTAGCATGCACTTTGCATCTAACAGGGATTTCACTCCTAGCAGGCATTTAAATCATGGCACACACTTTGCTTCCAACAGCCATGTTATTACTAATAGGTATTTAAATCCTAGCAGGTGCCTTTATTTCTAACACAGGAAATATTTTTTTCCTAGAAGGCACTTTATTTATAACTGAAATTATATTCCTAGAAGGCACTGAAATCCTAGCACAGGCATTATATTCTTAGTAGGCATTTAAATCCTAGCAGACACTTTGTTTCTAACAGGTGTTTTATTCCTAGCAGGCATTATATGCCTAGCAGGCATTATATGCCTAGCACACTCTTTGTGTCTAACAGGCATTTTATGCCTAGTAAACATTTAAATCCTAGAGCACACTTTACTTCTAATAGCCATGTTAGTCCTAGTAGGCATTTAAATCCTAGCTGGTGCCTTTATTTCTAACACAGGAAATATTTTATTCCTAGCAGGCACTTTATTTATAACTGAAATTATATTCCTAGAAGGCACTGAAATCCTAGCACAGGCATTATATTCTTAGTAGGCATTTAAATCCTAGCAGACACTTTGTTTCTAACAGGTGTTTTATTCCTAGCAGGCATTATATGCCTAACACACTCTTTGTGTCTAACAGGCATTTTATGCCTAGTAAACATTTAAATCCTAGAGCACACTTTACTTCTAACAGCCATGTTGTTACTAATAGGCATTTAAATCCTAGCAGGTGCCTTTATTTCTAACACAGGAAATATTTTTTTCCTAGAAGGCACTTTATTTATAACTGAAATTATATTCCTAGAAGGCACTGAAATCCTAGCACAGGCATTATATTCTTAGTAGGCATTTAAATCCTAGCAGACACTTTGTTTCTAGCAGGTGTTTTATTCCTAGCAGGCATTTACATTGTAGCCCACACTTTGGTTCTAACAGGCATTTTAATCCTAGTAGGCATTTTGATGCTAGCAGCCACCTTTATTTCTATCAGGTGTTTTATTCACATGAAGTATTTTATTCCTAGTACACATTTCATTCCTAACAGGCACATCAGTCCTAACATGTAGTCTATTTGTAACAAAATGTTACTCCTGTAAGGAACTTTAACATTTATTGATCAGATGTACTGTGTTATATTCCTAACAGTGTGTGCCTGCAGCTAACTGCAAAGCACAGTGCCCCTAGTGGAACCAGTGCAACCAAGACGCATCTTAAAACCGATATAAATCTGACCACTCAAACCAAATTAGTCTCAGAAGTCAGTGAACCTGTGAACCTGTACACCTTTATCGCCATCTAGTGGCCAAAGTCTGTCAACAAATACCAGAGAAACGAACATCTACGTATTCTTTCAGCATTTAGCTGTTATTTATTCTATTTTTCTAATATTCTAGTTTTGATTATATCTAAAGCAAAACTATTATTATTATTATTATTATTATTATTATTATTATTATTATTATTATTATTATTATGCCATTCCTCTCAAAAGAGCTTTTAATTCTTAGTAATTACTTTAATCATACATTAGTTATACATTATTATAACTATAATCAGTGTAATAAAAAAGTTATTAGTTTCTTTTGTCATTACTATTTAGTATAATGTCATGACAGTGCATTTATTTAATGTAGTGAATAGCATGTTCTACATGTTAGTCATACAAAATGGCGTGTTCTACATTGTTTTGATAAAGCACTGAATACAAATCTATTTTAAAAAAATAATGTGGAAGTGTCCTGCAATGATATGTAACATAACACAGATATTGTGTTGTAAGTTTGGAGGAAGTGGTGACTCTGTGGGTAAGGCTTTGGGTTAGTAAGGGGAAGGTTGTAGTACAAATTCCAGCACCAGCAAGCTGCCCTTAAGCCTCAACTGCTTGTATCATGTGATATTAGGCTGGGTGATCATCATACCTTGTATTCGTCTTACTGATAACAGACGACAGATGACAGCTGAGCTTCCATGCACTTTCCCATGCACTGCAACATTCAAAACTGTAATCCTATGAGCAGTAACCATTAAACTGCACCAAAACTGGTTCTAATATGATATCCAGAAGTGTACTATGATGCCTCTTACAGAATGGTTTACAGAATAATAATGTACATCACTTTTAGTGAGCAAGCATAAGCAGATAAATGTCTAATTTGCAACAATCAGTGTTTAACTAAATATCAACAAACAACACCATGGTGCTGGTGTAGTACACGGATCATTTCCTTCGTTTGCACATATTACTTAATGTTGTTGATTTGGTTTTTATTGCTACATGTACACTCCAACTCCTCCTCCTCCTCCTCCTCCTCCTGTACAAAGATGCATGCATCAGCTTTCTAAGTCGCAATATACAGTATATCTCACCAAGTGTTAAATTACTGTATATTCTGGACTATAATTTCCATAAGACATAAGACATACCTTCTAGGCTAATTTTTTATCTATAGCCCATACAGTATATTGCATAAAGGTCACATTTACCTATATACCAGGCAACTGTTTGCATAATGTTTATTTAAAAAGTAGCAGGAAGCATGAGGGGTATGATTAACAATTACAAGCATAAGATTTGCTAAATGATCTTTAGCAAAACTTTGGTTCCTTGTAGTCTTTCCCTGTCAGAATGCTTGGAAGCTAAGAACCCTTAATTATCAAATGAACCTGTCACAAATTTCCTCCTCTTTTGTTTCTACTCTAGTCCTGTCTCCACTCTGTCCTGCTATTGGTTGTTTACCCTAAAGTGTTCACCTGTTCTCTGTTAAGCGTTGGATTAGTTTGTTTGTTGTTTCTGTCCCTTGTTTTTGCCAAGTCTTAACCTCGCATTCGTCTTCTTTTGTGTTTCCTGGTTTTGACTCTTGCTCTTGTTTTCGTTTTCTGGCCTGTGGACTTTACTTGTATTTTTAATTAATAAAACACACATTGAGTCTTTCCTCATCTAACCCCACTAACCATGTCTGTGCTCCTGCTACAGAGCAAAAACAACAACAACAACAACAACAACAACAACAACAACGGCTTCAGATGATGAATATGTGCCACCTTTGTGCTGCCACCTTAACCCACTGCATTGGATTTTAAAGTTAACAGCTTAACCTGATCATGCCACTAAACCTGTTAGACCTGAACAGACGCTGATCTGTCCTCAGTCTGTCTGGCCAAATTCCATTTTAGATCATAATCGACATTAGCATCTAGTTGGCATTGTAGTAAAATTTGACTGTCCATCACAACACCTTAAACATCTGAAATGGCAGTGTTTAAAATGTGGTAAAGAAAATGCTATTGTATATGTTTTGTATTTTCAGTATTATCTCTGTTATGGCATGACTAGAGACTAAACCTGGGGAATTTTGACCTGGAATGTTGCACTGATGCACCTTCCTCATTTGTGTTGGGGGAAAAACAAAAAAAAAAAAACAGAACTTTCAGGGAGGAGTTTGACAGTGAAAAGGTGAAACAAGACTGTTTTCATTTTTCCGCAGAGCTTTACAGTGTGTTGAGAACACAGGCAACATGAAGAGACTTCACGTGTTACTAAACCTTCTCACAGTTTTATCATCTGCCAACACAGGTATGTTCTTTTTCAAGTGAAATTTAAAAAAATCAATTTGTAACAAATGTTCACATACTTTTGAAAATAACCAACAGTTAAATAAGGAATAAAACACTTCCAGGCATGCTGTTATAGGAAAATGATCAATGTTTCTAATGGAACCTCAGAATACTGTATACAGAATTGTTAACTAGTTATTGTGTTAACTAACAGGCTCATTTCAATGCGTTCTGGGTCATTTTAGCTTAACACTCTCCCAATTCACTGGGACTCTCCGCTAACTAAGTATGAGCACACAGGGGGATGAGAAGTCAATGAGTGCTTGTCAGAAACAATATTGGAACGCAGCCCTGATCTCTGGTTCTCACAGGTTCCCACTCGCTGTGCTCCGTGGCGATGTTCATCATAGGAGAGACGCCTTTCCCCGAGTTCACCGTCCTGATCATGCTGGATGATATAATAGTCTCATACTATGATTCGGATAAGCAGAAGACAGTTATGAGAGTAGACAGGACGATAAATGATGAAGAGCAAGATTTTTCTAAATTGATATTTGGAGCACTGCACAAAGAAATGCAGACACGAGCACATCTTCTTAAGCAGCACTTTAACTGCTCGAACGGTAGGTGACAAAGTCAATACAATATATGATCTGTTTCGTGCCTGTAAAATATTGTAACGTTTCCTAGGAAAAATATGCCACTGTAATCATTTTTTCCCTAGGTGTCCATGTGGAACAGAGGCTGGAGTGTTGTGAATTGCTGAGCAATAATGAGCAAGGACAAATGAAGATGACTGATGTGTTCAATGGCTTGAGTGGATTTGTGATGGACTATAATATACACCAACATTCGCTCCACACTGATGTGAAATGGCCAATAGGCTTTGATACAGTGAAGTATGAATATCACAAGGCGCTTTACCTCCATTTTCTGCAACCGACATGTACTACAGCTTTACAAATATTACTTAAAGATCTGAGGAACTATGCACTGAGAAAAGGTAAATTCACTCTCAGGAACTCATTCAACATAACATAGTTATTGGAATAGCTTTTATTTGGAATAGTTTATCCATAAAATAGGGTTAGGGTTAGGGTTAGATATATCATATACAATATTTATATTTGGTGGATAAAGATTAGATTGCTTGTATCATTATCAGGATTTCTTCTTCTCTTATATACCAGTGAAACCCAGAGTGAGACTCATGAAGCAACTCGACTCGCGCTCCGGAGGGGCTCGACTGACCTGCCTGGCCACTGGTTTTTACCCACGACACATTAACATGACCCTGCTGAAGGATGGCCAGGGCATACCCGAGCACCTCGTCACTGCGAGAGGTCTTCTGCCCAATGCAGATGGAACCTATCAAATGAGGAAGACTATGGAGATCAGTGAGGAAGAGCTCCAACAGAAACACAACTACACCTGCACAGCTAAGCACCTCAGCCAGGACAACAAGATGGATGTCTACTGGGGTACGACAACATGGCTCTGTTCAGTGGCTGTCAGTTCCTCGTTAATTAGATCAGTCTTTGCTGTAAAAGCTCCTTACTTTCTTGCAGATATGCTGCTCGCAGAAGACAGACCAGGGCCAAACATTACTGTCATTGCCATCAGTGTACTATTTATGTGTGTGATCGCACCAACAGCTGCCTTCCTTATATGGAAGAGAAGGCATGCAGGTAAGAATGCTGATATCATGAATATAGTAATTCTGTGAAATGACCGTAAAGTGTCTTCTGAAGCTATAAAACGTAGCAACTGACTTTTGGCTGCATTTTAATCTTCTAGCTTCTCGAGCGTCCTCTCAGACGGACTATTCGGCTACCTCGAGTGAGTGTTGCATTCGTATTTGTCCATGTTACATAAAACCATGAATTATCAGCATTTACTCAACACTAATATTTTAAATCTTGGTTTTGAAATAAGAAATTTGATCATGCACCCTACACCACCACGCACACATACACAGTATACTATGACAAGATGATGTTTTAAACAGGGATTTCTTCAAATCTAACAATAGGTAAACTTGGCACTAATAACACACACACACACACACACACACACACACACACACACACACACACACAAAATTCAGGTTGCCCCAGCTACTGCTCATACATGTTTCTCCATAACTAATGGAGCAAAGTTCCTGCACATGTGATAGTGTACATAAATTTAGGTGGAAAATAGCACTAGGAAAAAACACTTGGAAAAAAACCCCAGAAAGCAATAGGTGCAATTTGCACGAATAAAAACTATTAAATGAATATTTACCTGTAAAGGAACTCCATGATAATTTACATTCTGTCCTTTTTTTTTTAATTGTGTTGGTCTGAATGCACATGCTATGGTGCTACGTTGGTCTGAATGTGGGTACATATATACGCTGTACGTTTTACTGTAGGTTTTATAGACAATTACTGGCAACCTTGGTAAAATCTACACTAAACAACTGTGAAACATTTACAGCAAAGTGCCGTAATATCTTACGCAGTAGATTTGCTCATTTGGCGGATGCAAGAAGCAACCAAGCTGAAGGTTTTGGGTCTTGCTGAAGGACACAGCCATGCACTGATTCAATGCAATCATTTAGTGGCGTTAATTCAGGCATGGTTAAATCAATGCAAGTGAAGTGAAGTGAAGTGAAGTGACTTTGTGGCCAAGTGTGGTGACCCATACTCGGAATTTGTGCTCTGCATTT
>JAKKZN010000008.1:23050815-23061160 GCA_033441825.1 Pangasius elongatus | reverse complement strand
AAAGGTTTAATATGATTATGGTTACAGTGACAGCCCTAAGTGGAATGGTACTAAACATTAATCTTTCTACATGAAAGAACCTTAAAGAGTTGAAAATTCCATGGTGTTATCCTGATCCCTTATTGTCCATGAGTCTCCAAGTGTGTCTTGGCATATCTTGATAAAGTGTTTACAAGTGAATGCTTTTATATCTCTTACAGAATAAGCTGTCCCTAAGAGAAGCAGAAACTTCAGAGGAGCCCACTGGACCTGGGACCTGCTCTTCACCTGTTCCTCCTGTATTCTCAGTGCCTCCTCCTCCTGTTCTCCTGCCTCCACCTCCACCTCGCTTTCCTACACTACCACCCCCGGTTTTGCCTCCTATGTGTGGACCTTCCCCTCCCTTACTGCCCCCTGTACCAGTTCAAATCAAACCCCCTAACTTCTCTGGATCTCCAGCACCTTTCTGCCTGCCACCGAAGCTGCCCATGGGACAAGTGAACAGGCCCCCAAGGTGGACTAACCCCCCTGCACCTCCTCCTTCTGCACCTCTTCCTATTCCGACCAGAATAACCCAGGGGAAATCCCACACTGTTTTCCCACCTCCTTTTGCCATCCTTCCTCCCCCGACACCCTTTCCAAGTGTGGATGGAGTCAGACAGGCCCCATGTCCGACTTTTAATTCAGCTGCTTTCCCTGGCTACAGAGCACCGTGGCCACCCACACTCCTTCCTGTGTTTGACCCCTCGGTGCCGCCTCCGGGCTACTTACCTGTGAGTGAGTCACTCCACAAGGCCACAGTGGATGGAGTAATGGCTGCTGTAGCTGCAGAACTCAGGGCCATAGTGAAAAAAGACATTCTTCGCAGGATGGTTGAAGGCGTTGCCTTTGCAGCATTTGATCAGTGGTGGGATGAGAGGGAACACTCAGCTAAGGTAAAATATGTATATTACCACAACACTGTCGAATTCTTGATTCTGAATGGTCAGAAGGTGATGATTAATTTTCTGTGGTTTGTAGTTATACATATGTTTTAAATCAGTGATATTTGTCTTAAAAGTGAGGATATATTTTCATCTCTCTGTTGTATGCCTACAGATATCGATGGTTCCTTTGAAATTTGGAGAGAGTAAAGAGAAAGGGCTCAAAGTTTTGGAGCCATGTCAGACTGTGGAGAGTACAGGGTCAGAGGGGACAATACTAGGCACAGGACTGGGTTTGGGTCTCCGCTCTGCCCTCAAACTGCCTTCATTTAAGGTACCACCAATCATAAACACTTCTGTTTAAACCAATAATACACAAGCACACAAGACTAATGAGACACCCCTTGTATATATATACTGTATGCAGTTGGGACACAGACTAAATATATAGTAAGTGCAATAATCTGAGAAGCAAATGGGAAAATGGATGAGAAAAAAAATGTCTTCATCACCAGGAAGTATTAACACCAATGAAGAATTTCTGTTCCCACAAAATACATTTTTACTTCAGTAGTTTTTTTGCTGCAGTTTGCTGCTGGTGGCTCAAGTTCATATAATCGACAAGAAGGGTTAATCCACTTTATTGCTAAGTTTGTGCTGAAAAGAAATATGCCATGGAGTGATTTTGGGTGTTAACCATGGAGGAAAAGTGAAAGTTTAGCAAAAACCATCTAAAATCTCAGGATTCTGCTGCCATCAGCTTATTAGCTGTGCTTTTTGTAGTGGTGGTGGTGGTGGAAGTGTGCGCACTGTTTAAGATTGTCTCTGGTATCATTATTGCTACTATTATTATATTTAGGTGAAACGGAAGGATCCAGCTTGTGAGGACCCTGTGGAGGCTAAAAAGCCATGTTCCTCCTCTTCGCCTGGTCACACACTCTCAGAGGAAGCAGGTCAGTACTCTCAGTACAGTAATGTAGGAAAACAATTAAATTATTAACAATGAAATTATTAATAATGATTTATAATTTAATTAAATCCTGTTATAAAGTTAAATTTTTTTTTACCAGTTAATTTTAAAACATCATCTCTCATCAGCATTGTTAGAAATGTACAAATCCTGACTTCTTTAATTCCATCACAAACTTGCTGAGTTTTATCTTCTGGTGCGTGTGACTTGTTGCCATGTTCAGAAGCAGGGAGGGAGAAACACACGCAGGACGAAGAAGTGGACGAGCCCCAGAAGGAACAGGGAGTCCCTGCGGTGAAACGGCGTCATGCCAGACCTCTGGAGCTGGACAGTGATGATGAGGAGGAACAGGAGGAGGAACAGGAGGAGGAGGAGGAGATCTCTGGGAATATGGAGGAGTTGGTTTCTGAACAAGAGGAGAGAGATCAAGCAAAGATTTCAAATACTGATCAGGTATAACACACCTAGCTGAGGTAAGAGTTTTTATTTCATCAGATAACAGCACATTCAAATTGTATTTTTTGTCCTGGTAGGAAGATGATGATGAGGGAGAAGAAGAAGGTGACAGAAAAGAGGGGAGGTTTTCAGCTGTGAAGGGAGAAGGGAGGCTTTCAGCTGTGAGAGAGGATGAAACTCACTCAGACAAAGGTAAGAAAAATAGCTATTGCACAAACATATGTAAGAATTGTTGTTTGTGTAGAATGTAGTAGTAAATGTAGTAGTAGTTAACATGTAGTAATTAATAATTAACTAGCTAGCATTAACACAAGTTCATGAAGTTATATGTGAAGTAAATTTGGTTTTATTGTTCCTCAGAGGTAATTAGCATAGCGTCATCAGAATCCTCGTCCATCGTGGATTACGAATCCACATTCTCCTCAAGATCTGACTTGAGCTCCTCTGATGAGAGTCTTTACTCCTCTGAATGTGAGGAGTATGAGGAAGACGATGAGGATGTGGGAGAAAGTCCATCATCTGAAGCTCCTGAAGAGGAGAGAGCAGTGGAGGAGATTTGGATCTCGTCAGATGAAGATGTTGAAGAATATGTATCTCGCACACCTGCTTGTTCTCCTGTGGACTCCTGGGAGGACGAGCTCGACCCACCTCTGACTCCGTCTGCTCCACTGTCTAATGATGGCGACCCAGACGATACACTGCTGGGTGAGAAAATCAAATTCACCACTCACCGATGGCAAAAACATCTAATTAACACAGGGTTCTCTGTTCACCAGATGTTGTCAACCAGCCAAGACATGTTTGGTGTCTGAAGGGTTATTTATTTATTTACTTACTTACTTACTTACTTACTTTTTAGATTTGTACTAGAGTTATAAGGCTAATGTAACACTTCCAAAATTTTGGAATTTACATTAGCAAACATTAGCATTTACATTAGCAAACATTTAAAGGCATAATAATAACAGAAAGCTGGAAGTTAAGTGGATGAACTTATGGATGAAACTTACTGTCAAATGTGAACCACCACAGACAAGAGTGTTCAGGACAGCAGAGTTTATGCTTTGTTTTCTCAGAAACAAGCATTTTTTTTTATTAACTTCAAAAGAAAGTGACACATGAATGACATGTTTCTAGCTGCTATAATGTAAGTGATAACAGGAACTATACTGTATTGCAGATGTTCCACACCATTAAACGTAACTATAAACAGATTAAAAGGATGACATGATGTTATTTAATAAATAAAATATTGTTAGTATTGGCAATCTGATGTGGTACAAGAGGAATAAAACACTGGCAGTTATAGGAAAATATTTGGGACAGTTTCAGGAACTTGCGCTGGGCTTTTGTTTTGTTGAAAAAACTACATCTATAGCATGTTACTATTGCACTGAACATAATGATTACATTATGATTCTGTAGCAAATTGATTAAATAACAAAATTGAGAGTGGACATTGTGTTTAACGGCTACTTATGACTGAGGAATGTTATGCTTAATCAATAATAATTGGGCTTACTCTGTTATTAGCCATACACAAACACCCAGTAGGTGTTACACTGTATGTGAAGAGTCACAGCAGGTCTCAGGTCAGATATGCAGTGTGTGATTTTATTTATAACACTTATTTATTTATATCCTTTGCAGGCACTGATCCACGCGAAGAGCTGCGAGTACAAGTGTTTCTGCACAGCTATGGCTACCAGGATCCAGTCACGCAGCACTTATCGAACAAACTCGAGCTGTCTGACCCTGCTCTGCTTTCTTCAGCCCAAGAGCCGGAGCTGCAGCGTCCGCCATCGCCAGCGTATAGAGAGCTCTCCTCCGGTAAGATACACATGACTAACACTATGAGAACACCATGAACCAACATGAAACTTGTTTCTGTAATTAACGTAGACCAACATTTTAATCATATTTATGATTATATTATATTTATTTTTTTATATCCAGAGAGGTTCTGGATCATTTGACCTGAAAGTATCAAGGAGAAATCAATTTTTAGAAATGTGTTGTTTTTAAACATGTGACTTTATATTGTTAATAACTGAGTTGATACAAAGATATACTGACATTTCAAAATAAATTTGGCCATCAAGTTACATTACAATCTCAAGCTGTGAAATATTTCACCATAGATAATGCATTTCTTTTTAATATTCTCAGATGAGGGGTTGGAGACAGACCTGGAGGATCCGGGCTACACAAATGAATTACCGGAGGATTCTGGGAACCTCAGACCGCCGACACCAACAGGGTCGCTGTCAGAAAGCGAGCCCGAGCTCGAGCTCAGGCACGGGTTAGCGCCCCCTGCTGCCGACGAGGTGGAACGGCCCTGTACTCCTGGAGGAGGTTTTGAAACAGAGACTGAAACTCTCGTTTTATCCCCAGCTCCTACTACTCCTCTCCCTCTTCCTCCTTCTCCAACAGGCTTCCATCTTTTCCCATCTCCTCCACTGTACTTGTCTCCTCCTCCTCTCCCATCCTCTTATCCTGCCTATGAGGAAACTCCTAAAACTCCAGGCAGGAATAACAGAGAGGAGCAGAGACATCATACAGCAGCAATTACGCAGGACGCAGTACTCAGGATGGCAATGCACAGTCCGTTCTCTCCTTCCTTCCTGTCGGTATCGCCTCACACAGGAAGCGGGGTTCCCAGAACTCCAGGACGAGACACGGATTCGTCCTCGCCTCTTTCTGAGGACAGCGAGGCCAGTTTTCAGCAGAGGGAGCATTGGCAAGGTCGGCGTCCAAGCCATTCGCACCAAATTCACGTCCACAGCACCAGCTCCTCTCCTTACTCCTCTGATTCCTCAAGTTCACAGACAAGAGATTTGAGTTTCTCTACAAATCGGCTGGCAGGTTTTGATGTTGCGCATCTCAGAAAGAGAAGAGAGCGGATGCAGCGTAAAAGGAGAATGATCCTCTCACAGAGAAACAGACGAAACAGGGATGAGTTTCAGCACATGCCTGTGAGAAGTTCATTCACTAAATCACCATGTGATGCAGCTCCAGATTTGAGCATGGAATTGGCAGCTCAGGCCAAAAAGCCACTGCAGGGACTCGAGAACCGATTAGAAAACAGGCTTCACCAGGGGCCACTGGAGAGCCAGAGACTCCCCAAACCATTGTACCCATGGAGAAAGAGAAAGTCATGGCCTCACACCTCTTTGTTTGCCCCTCGGTCCAGACGGAGAGAAAGGCTGCTGATCAATGCTGTCTGGACTAAAGGAGTGAACATGGAGGAGATCGGCCACCTGAAGGCCACATATGAGAGGATGCTGCAGCAAAACAACACCTTCGACTGGCTCAGAAGCACACACTGGGTTCCTCATCCTCATATCCTTACCTAGACTAGCTAGCTATGTGTCTCTTGCCTCTGTTCACAGGGTTTGTGAGAATGTGTCTGTCAAAATGAATTTTACTTGTTAAATACTATTTGAGGGTTTGGGTGTGTTTTGTGCACGTTGAAAAACAGCCCTGAAATCCCGGAAAGCCCGGAAATCTCCATGCACGGAAACAATTCAAAGTGAATTGTGGAAAAGGTGGGAAAAAACAAAGGAGACACCAAAAAATGCAGTAACGAAGGAGTCATATATGTATATTTCCAGAGATACTGTTAGTTCTCTCTTCTTTTCATCTGTGTCTTGTATCTTTGTCTTAGTCTCTTTTTTTTCCTGGCCACGCCTTAAAGCTCTCTTGCGCCTTGTTTCCTCCACTTTCTTCCTATCTTTCTTTTCAGCTTCTGTTCTAATTCAACAACTGAGATCTCCTGCACTGCTCCTCTCACTGTGCGCAGCTGCTGCTCTCTGCTGGCTGCCGGTGGTGTAGCGCAGCCTCTTACATGAACAAATATTACACACAACTGTGTATTTTCAATAGAAGTCATAAGCAATTTGTGTTATTTATTTTCTGTATCAGAATCTCAGTGGTATTTTATTGGGAATAAATACCTGTAGCCATTTTTTCATGGGAATATATTGTGAATAGTAGGAAGGCATTTGGGAGTTGGACAGCACAGATATTAACATGGATCCTGCACACGGACAAAGAATTTTTAGAATCTGAAATGTTAAATTATTGTTTAAATTAAATTATGCCTAGGACTAGTTGGAGCAAAGTAGGAATAGAACCTGGGCAAAGGCATCAGTCTGTTGCAGGGCATGGCACACACGCTCACACACACACACACATGCTCACACACACACACACTCGTTGATTTTGAGTAGCTTTAATTTATGATACAATTTCGTTATCACCTCTTTGTGATTTTCTAGGCTTTAAAAGCCTACGCGTAAAATTAAAGGCTTGTTAATATTCAAACGCGTTTTCCTTTAGTGACTGAAATTCAAAAGCAGTATTTGTAAGCAATCTGACAGCCGTAACGTGTGTTCCTTGACTTCACCTCACCGAGCAGCGTTCCTCTGGAATGGCCACCAAAATTGCCAGGCGGTGTTCGCTATCACATGACTGGGTCTGCACGCACAGAGGGGTTTTACATCATCAGCAAGGGGGATAAACAGCGCTACCTCCGACACACACACACTGCCTCGGGAGAACTGGCTGCAGACGCTCAGGTGGGAGTCGTGAGTGAAGGCAATTTGTGAAATGACTGAAGGCATCCAAAGTTTCACTTCGCACTAACAAAAGAAATGTATAGATGGACAGATGGAGAAAAAAAATCGTGTAATAATACCAGCAAAAATAATCATTTTACACTAGCTACAGTAATGTATGTAAATAAAGCAGAAATTAAATAATTAAACCTATACCATATATCTTTAGAGCAAATATTACATTTTCAAAACTGTGATTTGGATTAATCGGATGAGTTTTATATCCATGTAGTATAAGAACGCTCCAGCTCAGCTTCCCTCGTCATCCCGTTCTGGATCGGATTTCCGAGCTGAACAACGGCGCCTGCTCTCCTCCTTCAGCTGTGACAGCGACCTGCTCAAGTTTAACCAGCTGAAGGTGCGAATCACCCCTCAAAACTTCTACAAATCTTATGAATTGCTTATATTTACACAATACACTGAACTGGTTCCCATCCAGGGAGTATTCCCACCTCGCTGTTCCCAGGATATACTGATGTAGTTTACAGCTGCCACATACACATGGCTAGTTTATTTATTACTATTATTATTATTATTATTATTATTTTCAAGTGTACATTTGGTGTGTTGTTGAATTCAGTTCCGTAAGAAGAGGCTGCGCTTCAGCAGGAGTCGCATCCATGACTGGGGATTGTTTGCAGAGGAGCCGATAGCTGCTGATGAGATGGTGATCGAATACGTAGGCCAGAGCATACGGCAGGTGAGAGGAATAATACTGTATACGAGCTCACGTGTCAAACTTTATTCCTGTCTGCCACCAACGTGGATCCTCTAATCTATCAGACATTTAATGACCCGACGTGAAAAACGCATTCCCTTACTAAAAATATCTAGGATTTCCTAGATCTCCTTTGGAAGTATTCTTTTGCCTTAAACATCGTGAAATTTCTTTTTAAACGTCTTTTTAATTTTATCTCTAGTGATGCATATATAGAAGTACTTTATTTTCCCAAACATTCCATTTAAAGCAAAACTAGTTTGCTCACCATAATCCTATTCCCATAACACCTTTCCTCCTTTGTGATAACGTTTCTGTTCAAGACTTGTATGAAAGAAAGTGGCCTTGTTTTGGAGCTGCTGTCGTTTGAACGCTGTCTTCAGGTGATAGCAGACATGCGTGAGAGACGCTACGAGCAGGAAGGCATCGGCAGCAGCTACCTGTTCCGGGTCGACCAGGACACCATCATCGACGCTACCAAGTGCGGCAACCTGGCCAGGTTCATCAACCACAGCTGTAACGTGAGTAGTGATTAGTGCTTTGTAGTACTTTGTGCTTTGGTTAAGAATGAATGTGGAATCAAAGGTTAGCTGTTCAGTTTACAAATATCAACCGCAAATATATGTTTTATTATGCAACAGAGATGTTTTAAATTTTCAAAATGACAGCATGTAGAGATTTTGCTTTTAATTTTTTAAAAGTTTTTACTCAATATCTAAGTAAAAATAGATGATGATTGAGCTCAAGAATATCACTGTTGCTGCATTAGTTTTGACTTAACAGTCCATCATGGAGGACAATTAGAAGTAATTCCCAGTTTGGGTTTTAATCCGGTATTAATGTTTTAATCAGAGGTTAAAATTTCAATCAAAGCTGAAGGTTTTGCTGATTTGCAGAATTATTAAGGCATTTTTTTTTAAATGCGGTGCAATACAACTTGAATGAAAATAAAACCTAGAACAAAGCTCTGTATTCCACTCTCCATGCCGATGAGTGTTGGCTCTGACATTTTGTCTAAATTATAATTGTTTTTGTTTAATCATCTTTTTTATTTTCTCCTGTGTTTACCTTCAGCCAAACTGCTATGCTAAAGTCATCACCGTCGAAGCCAAAAAGAAAATAGTCATCTATTCTCGGCAGCCGATCAGCGTCAACGAAGAGATCACGTATGATTATAAATTCCCCATCGAGGACGAGAAGATCCCCTGCCTGTGTGGAGCCGAGAACTGCAGAAGAACCCTCAACTAGACAGCGACTGATTGTGCCGTGCAACATGACGTCATTGTTTTATTAGCGCTTGACTCCCTCCAGCAGGGTGCACTAACCCTGCATTACTCAGAAAGACATTGCGATGCTATTTTAATCACCACAAGTGATGTAAGTATATGCACAGTCCATCAGCTACAGTACACGACGGACTTGATGTGTAATGATGTGGTTACTTCTTCTAAGTAGATAAATTTAATAATTAACGACACAGTGTGAGTCACATCTTCAGAGATACACATCCTAACAAAGAGACGGTTATCATGTAATTAGAAAACTTCACCAAACGTCTATCTCGGGATTTAAAACCAGAGGTGGTGTGTACACAGTTTATTATACAGCGCTGTACAGTTGGTTTTTAACATGCATAAAACATTTGAATCCAGAACATCAGTCTGTGTGGTATTACACATCAGCATGCAGGACAAATAAAGTATATTTTCTTGCAGGAAGTGAGTTCATGTCATTTCCTTATTATTTTTTTTTTTTTTGATTCAGATGTTTTATATATAAAAAAAATAAATTGAAAAAGAAACGTCACTCCATTCATTCATCTCAAACAGTCACTTTATCCAAGGACACACACTCATTCACACCCAGGGGAAATTCAGAGCTTCAGAGCTTCCATTCCACCTACTGGCATGTTTACAGGAGGTGAGAGGAAACCGGAGAACCCGGAGGAAACCTACACGGACACGAGGAGAACATGTGAAACTCCACACAGAGAGTAACCCGCTCAGTAACAAGCTCAGGATGAAACCTGGGAGGATCCTGGAGCTGTGAGGAGGCAGCTAGTACTGCTGGAGATTTTTGTGGGTTAAAAATTCTGGAGATAAAATGGATAGCAATAACCGGTGGTTGTTGCTTAAAAACTACAACAATTATTTGTGATGAAAATAATGAGAAAAGACACTCTTTGGAGAATGCGGGCATCGATCCCGCTACCTCTCGCATGCTAAGCGAGCGCTCTACCATTTGAGCTAATTCCCCGGATGAAGAATGGCTGTTCTACCTTGTATATTAAGCTAGTTGTTACTTCTTTAGAGCTTGTTTAGTATTTAACCCAGGCTTCTTACTCTATTAATACGTCTATTATATTGAGCTGAGTTTACACTAGTTTCGCAGCTCGCTTAGTTTGTCAGCCTAAGTGTATATTATCCTACAAACTCATCTCCAGTATTCTAGCCTGCAGATATACCTGTACTAGCCTACTAACTCAGTCTACTTATTCGCCTAGTACATTAACGAATCCGAACAACTTGGTGCTTAGCCTAAGGGTGTATTAGTTTACTCACTGGCTTAGGAATTGTTTTTGTCATTAAGCGTGAAAAACAGTAGCTTGGAGAATGCGGGCATCGATCCCGCTACCTCTCGCATGCTAAGCGAGCGCTCTACCATTTGAGCTAATTCCCCG
>JAKKZN010000008.1:23038952-23050715 GCA_033441825.1 Pangasius elongatus | reverse complement strand
AGAATGCGGGCATCGATCCCGCTACCTCTCGCATGCTAAGCGAGCGCTCTACCATTTGAGCTAATTCCCCGGATGAACCTTAGGTGTCTCCACAAGGCTCACTAGTCTGGTAAGTTTGTCATAACTTTCTTGTGACTATTTAAAAATATTGTTATTGAATAGGCTTTTTAGATGGCACAAACAATTCGAGATATTTATAGAAACATTAGTACAAACAAGTAGCCAAAATATGAGAATAAATTTTCTTCAATTATTGAAACAGAACCTGCGTAATTCACCCTGATGCTCAACTTCGGCGTTAAACCTCTGTACTCTAGTGACTCAAAACCACACCCTTCCTTCAGTGGATAGTCTTCCCTGAATATTCTTGATTTTTACCTGAGAGCTTCTGCTGTAATCATAAAGACTGATTTGTTGGTCATCCCAGGACTCCTTTTCACAATCACAATAACACTACTGTTTGTTTTTACTCTTCTACACCTGTATACGCTAATGATTTATAATCCCACTATCTGGTGTGACCCAGAAGAGGACTCTGGTTCATCTCAAGGTTTCTTCCTCATGTCATCTCAAGGACTTTTTCATTGCCATGGTCATCTCTGGCTTGGTCATTAAGGGGCTAAATCTACATAAGGTTTTCTTCAAAGCTGCTTTGTGGCAGTGATTATTGCTTAAAGTGAAAAGTGCTATACAAATAAAATTAAGAGTTGAATTGAACAATGTTGAATGTATAGAAGGTCAGATGAACAAATTAATGAATATTTCATGTTTTATTTCTCTGCTACATTCTTTCACATAACTCCATTACTGAAGGTCAGTAAGTATGATTGTTCAAGGTGAACATAAATTTATTTTTTACTGTTTTCTTTTTATTACGTGCTTTTTAATAAATCAGTCAGGTATCTTGACTGCTGGAAGCTCGAATAAACAGATGGAGACACAAGGAGTTACAATCCCCAGAGTCAAATAACACACCGCTAATAAGACACGAATGAATACCTAATTTGGTTTCTGACACTTCTCACACTTACGTTATCACTGGCAATGTTCAAAAACAGCTGTTTGGTAAAAGAGACAGATTCATGGATAATCTAAAAAAGCATAGCCTCAGTGATACTACAAAACATTTACAGAATGCAGCACTATTCTTAAAAAATCACAGCTTTCATATATAAAAAGATGAGTGGATATGTTGCTAAATAAAGCCTGTCTCAGATTTTTTCTGATGTCCCGTTGGGCGTGAGGACAATGAGGTTCCCCCTGGCTTGCTGGTCTGCCTCGATAGCCTCAAACAGAGACTTGAAGTTCCCCGCACCGAAGCCCTGTAACATTAAAGTGGACATTGTGGGACATTACATTATAGCATTTCTCTCTCTCTCTCTCTCTCTCTCTCTCTCTCTCTCTCTCACACACACACACACACACCAGCATTTCATTCTCATAATTTTGGTAGATTGGTAATATGTCCACAAACATAGTTTTAGTGATCATTCAACAGTATATATAATATATGTTTAATTAGGTATATCTTTGTAAGTTCAGATTGGACAGACCTGGTGGTTGTTCCTCTGAATAACCTCCAGGAACACAGTGGGTCGATCCTGGACTGGTTTGGTGAAGATCTGGAGGAGGTAACCTTTATCATCATAGTCCACCAAAATTTGCAGCTCCTAGATGAACAACAACATGGAGTCATTTGTTGCACTGTGAATGTGTTCACTGGTGCCAAGACCAAATAATTCTTCATTCATTTCCTGTTTTGTCAGAGGAAAGAAAAGAGGAGAATGAGAGGAGAAACAGACCTGTAGGATACTCAAGTCCTCATTGATTGTGACCTTTGAGTCTTTTAGTTTCTCACGGAGCTGCTGGTAGTAGGTATTTGGCACAGTCATGAACTCCATGCCACGGTCCTTTAGATTGCGGATCTGTACACACACACACACAGACACACACACACACGCTCATAAACATGGAAGGAGCATGTACATGTATACATGCATATACAGTTAGATGACAATTTAAAGCAAAGAATCTAGAAGTAAGCGTATTAATAAGGTGTTTGGTCACCACAAGCCACCAGAACAGCTTCTGTGCTCCTTGACATAGATTCTATACGTCTCTGGAAGTGTCCTGAAGAAGTGCGCTGAAGATATTCTCTAAGATGGTGTTTTGATGATGGTGATGAAGAGCACTGGTCTCAATGCAAATGCCACCCAATGGTTTTTCCTTTAATTTGTCACCCGTCTGTATATACAGTATCTAGGTATGCTCTTGATGGTCGCATGGTTACATTTTGAGGCAAACTTGCCATTTGTTAAGGATATTGTAGAAATGTTTAATAGAATAATCAATTAGCAAAAAGGGTATGGAATAATTAACTAAAAAAAATAATTCGTTGATGCACTAGTTGAATTACACTGTTAGTTTGGTATAGTCACCTTTTATAGTTATGTGATATGTCCCATGTGTGTTGTAGCCCTAGTTTGCCAGTTTTAAAATAGTTTTGGATTAAAAAAAAATCCTTTTTGGAGCACAACCTAGGCCTGGATGTCTGACAGACGCAGTTTACTCACAGCTTTGATAATGTTCGAGGTATTCATGGCAATGTGCTGGACTCCTGGGCCACCGTAATACTCCACGTACTCCTACACACAAACACACACACAAATGCTGATTAACACATGACTGTCTTTTTAGCTGCTTCCGTGTAAATGATAACAGGGACTACTGTAGGAAAATAACTAACTTCGTGGTGGTGACAGCAACTCTGTGTGTGTGTGTGTGTGTGTGTGTGTGTGTGTGTGTGTATGTATCGCTGCTTGCCTGGATCTGGGACTTGCGTTTACCAATGGCAGGTTCATTGATAGGCATCTTCACTGTCTCCTCATAGTTCGCCACCACGATGGAGCGCAGAGCGCTGAATTCTGTCTGCAGCTGTTTATCATCTACAGACCAGAAACGGTGGAACAGGAGGTTCCTCTGGTACCTGTACACACACACACACACACACACACACACACACACACACAGTGTGAAGGCAGAGTTGTCACTGTCAGTTAGCTAAAAGGAAGGTTTGTGAATTATTTGTGACACACTGATAGGAACTGTATTATTTAGTGAATAAACCAAAGCTCTGTCTCTCTTTCTATCTTTCTCTCTCTCTCTCTCTCGCTCTGTGTGTGTGTGTGTGTGCTTAGAAAATTTGTTTGTGTGATAACTGGTGTAAATGGGGTGTGTTGGGACTAGCCCCAGTGCTCTCCTCCATCGCACCCCTCTCTCAGTCCTCAGCCCTTTAACTGCTTCCAGGTGCGGACTGAGACCCCCAGGTTTTTGCGCAGTCAGAGCTTGATTTAGACTCGCCCCTTTCTGGAGCCCCAGAGGCAGTGAAAACGCAACCACCCCCTCTTTCTCATTCTTTCCATTCATAATAATTCTGCAATGTGCATTACTTCAACTCCTTGTGTTATCAATATTCTAATGCATTTCATTACACAACAGTTTTCAATAAACATTTAATATATGCTTACACTGAGTAAGCAGGTACACACATCACAAGGTGCTTTTAAACATACACATATCAACATTTTGGAACTGACTTCTTACTCTCTATTTTCTGTCAGTACTGAGAAGATTTGAGCCTAGGGAAGGAGCACGAGCTGCACTCTGATTGGTCAGGAGCATAGAGGTAAGTCTCTGCCCTCTACTGAAACCCTGCTTTCATTTATGGTTTTTAGACTTTACTACATTTTGCTTTCTGACCTGGTGCTTAACACATCGCTTTCCTCTCTGAAGGAGGTGTGGTCTCTTTGTCTGTTAGTCAAAGTGAAGGAGGTGTGGCCTTTGTAGTGGTCTTTGATGAGGCCACTTCTCAAAGGTAACCCATTCTTTAATTACACAATACTCAATAACATTATTTTACACCAAAACCGCTTTAAAACATTGGCTGATTTGAATATATTTTACACACTGGTTTGAGAATAAAGTATTGAGATACCTAAAGACAGATACACACTCCTACATGTCATTTGGAAGAACCTTCCTGAAACCGCAGGAGGAAGTAACTGTCATGTTAGACAAATCTACTTTCTCACCATTCCACCACAGGCACCATCTCATCATTGGGCTGGTTTCCCACCACATGATCAATAAAATCTAGATGGCCGCTCGGCCTGTGAAAGAAGAAAAAACAATTTCAAACTTCTCCCTTCTCACTTACACCTTACAATAGATACAAACTATCTAAACATTACTGAGATTGGTAACGTTTTGGTAAACATAACACCATTGTATGTCATGTTTTTAATGCTTCCTCACTCACAGCTGAGCCAGGAGAGGATCACGGAAGAGCGGAGTGTGGAATCCTGGGAGGAAAAGTCCAGTGTATCCATTCCTTTCCACCAGTGTATGAGTTGTGTCTCCATACTGAAAACAAGAAAATAAGAAACCGGGGCTAAAAAGAGAAATCAGGTTTGGCAGACAGCAGTGATGTTTATATGGCTCAGTTCTTCTGCACTAATTAATTATTGAACATTTGTCAAATCCCAGGACGGCTAGAGCGTCACCATAGGGCAAACACCTTAACTCTCATCTACTCAGCTTTATACATGGCCTGCGTAATTCCTTACTTGTAAGCTGGTCTGTATGGTTTCCAAACTAATAAATGCAAATAACTTTAATGGAAGTCTTATCACTATAAGACTAATGGTTTAGAAATAGATTAGTAGGGGATTTAAACCTATTTTGCAAAAGACATGAATCCATACGTACTGTCTGCAGCACAGCCAATTTTACGCTGCCAAACTCGTCCTCCAGCACATGAGGTTCCTTGAGGATGATGGCACCACGCTCTCTGGCTTTCTGCACACACACACACACACACACACACACACACAGAGGATGGAAAAGGACATTCATACACACTAAAAACATTGCTGTAGTTTCAGCTCTTTTTAGCGAGTCAGATCACCAATAAGAGTCGACTCCCAAATGACTCATTTCCATTTTACCCCCTAAAACCAAACAATGTTATCGGTCTTTGCCAATCAATCATAAATCTATACTTCGCATTCTGCCTCAGACACATAAAGATGAGAAAGTATGTCAAAAACCTCCTACTAGAACCGCCTCTAAATGATTATGCTATCCCACGCAACTCAGACGTTGATAAGATTCACTGGATGTGTTTCGGGTAAGGTCACACTGTATACAATTAATGGCATCGTGAATACAGAATGCTGATGATTTTTCAATGACAGCATCACGGGATCGTTTTGTCTCATCCTCATATATAAAAAAGAAACAACTTCTTGGAAATGCGAGTCGACTCAAAACACACACTTAAAAAAGCAGGCTCAAAGAGTTGACTCGTTTTGCAAACGACACTTCAGTTTCCAGATGGGTGTTCAGAATCTTTTTCCAAGTCTCCCACTGGAACATGTTTTTAAGGCTGTGCTCATCAGATAACTAAAAGGACTGGACGAAGAAGTGAAGATGAAAAGTGGTGCTGATCTTTACCTGCACTATGGATTCACAGTCCTCTACAGCAAAGGCGATGTCCTTGACTCCATCTCCGTGTTTCACCAGGTGCTCCCCCATCTCTGATTAGACAAAGCCAGGGTGAGTTTGATTTCATCAAGATAAAAGTCAGTTTCATTTCAAGACATATACATATTTCAGGACCAAAACTTTTACATTACAGGACAAATAAGAGCACAGAATCTAATACACCTATCCCCTTACATATATATAACCCTAACCCTGTTTATAAATACGCAAATTCATCAAAATCATGGTCGACTCTGTTTGCCCTGGTAAATTACTGTAAGATTTCATTTACTGTTTATAGCTGCTGTAACATAAGTGATAACAGAAACTAACTGTTAGTGTTGACAAAATTTCTGTGGAATAAGAGGAAAAAAATCACAATATTCAGTGGAAAATAACTGGGGTTGATTATTTTCCTAAACTAGCATTCCTGGTAGTGTTTTATTCCTTAAGTGACATGTGACGTTTGCAGATACATAAACCACAAGCAAGTATGAGTATGAGCTAACCTTTGTTACCAGGATTCAGTGCAGAGGAGAAGACATAAATAATCTGCAGTCGGGGGGAAAAAAGAAATATAAATTAACTTATAATAATAGACTTAATCCAGGTTGCCTCATTCACAACACAGTATAGGAATGATAGTATGTTGATTGTCCACAATAACAGTATTGGGAATGTAAAGCTTTGTGGTTTATCCTTTAATATACTGTAGCACATGACTACGCTCCAGTTAGAATGAATGGAAAAGTGTATTAGTGCTATAATTTAATGAACTCTCACAGTGTTGATTTGTGTCAGCACGAATATAAATATACACTATAAATGTTATTTCACCACTAGCAGGGTAAACATTTACTGTATGCGATCAGAATGCCCACCTTTCCCTGCTTAACCACATGAGAGACAATATCACGGCTGCCCGTCTCCAGACCGCAGTATGCCAGAGGCTCAAAACCCATCTTGTTGCAGTAAAAGGAGGCGGCCTGGGACGAAAACACATGACACAATGTCAAAATTCATTCATCTTTAGTAACCGGGTGGTCAGAAAGAGTGTGTGAATGTGTGTGTGCATGGTGCGCTGTGAAGGACTGGCATCCCATATTTTTTTATTTTTTTAACCAAATCCATTCAGTTCATCCCCTCAGGGCACAAAACATGAACCGGTCAGCTCTTC
This sequence comes from Pangasius elongatus, assembly GCA_033441825.1. Taxonomy (NCBI): domain Eukaryota; kingdom Metazoa; phylum Chordata; class Actinopteri; order Siluriformes; family Pangasiidae; genus Pangasius; species Pangasius elongatus. The sequence continues at coordinate 23,043,994 of JAKKZN010000008.1, read as the reverse complement.
AAAGACTTCGAAGAGAGCACACTCAAGCGGTCAAAGGAGTCAAGGATGTGGGAAAAACTCCCAATATGGATCAAATTAGCCAGAGGATGGAGTTTTAACCCCCCGAGCTCTCCTCCCCTCTAAAGAGCCAATAGCATCCTTCAGCACAGAAACTCCTCCGAGGTTCACCGAGTTTAAGGCACAATGAAGTTAAAAACAAAACTATCCCACCTTGTTATAAATAAACAGGCTTACCTGCTTGGCATTGCCGACCCAGAAAGTGAGGTGGTCAAAGCTGATGAACTTGCCCTGCCCGTGCTGACAGTGTGGCATGAAATAATCAGACAAATCAAGGGGAATAAATAAACAGTGATGCAGTCAGATAAAACGTAATGAATGGGGATAGGGTTTAAGTGGCAAGTCTTCGTTCAATAGGAGAATAAGTAACTGTAATTATTTCATAACACAAATATAAATAAACAGGCCATTAGGTAGAGAAAAGTTAATGCACCTACCTTTTCCCCTTTATCAGTGTAGGAAGTCTAGAAAAAAAGGAGGAGTAATACTTTTCAGCATCATTTTCAAGGTTGTATGTCATCATAGTCAGACAGAACGTCTGCAAAAATTTCAAAACATAGAAAAAAGTTCAGCTTACCATTTTGGTGTCTGCTGCAGCTCCTGATTTTTAAGATGCAACGTTTCTTCTTGGCCCAAATTTAAACAGAAGGAGGGACTCATAGCTCTGCCTCACAGAGGGTGGGACAGAGGCAGAGATTATATTACAGTTTAATTACAACCCTGGCCAAAGCAATATTTAAAAATTTTGTTATAATTTAAAAAAAAACTAAAGATTTGGTCATATATTAAAGGCAGTTAAAATATTCCTAGATGACTCTAAAAGCGTTAAAACATTAAGGCGACAAACAATTAGATTTGCTTATTATTAATGCTTATTCATTAGGAATAAAATTAAAGCATTTGAACAGAAAACTATTCGATGATGTTTTTAAAAAAAGGCTAGAAGGCTATCTATCTATCCATCCATTCATCCATCTATACATCCATCTATTTATTTACTACCTTGCAGCTACCTTGCGTTAAACCAATAAATCAGCAGTCACCACAATTTCATTGTTACTACATATAAATCTTATTATTATTGTAAATATGATTTTTTTTTTAAATTAAGATAAGGTTAGAACTATGGAGAACCGCAATACCCAGTGTAACTCAAACAGCAAATCTTTTAAAGGCATTCTCCTAGATGGAAACATGAAAATGAGTCATTTTAAAAGAACCCAGAGGCTCAGTTTCATGTAAGGATCTACATATTTAAATAAATTTGTTTAACACTTTTCTTCATCTTTGGATAATACCATGCGTTATTTCATAGTTGTTAGATCTACGGCACGATTCTCTTATAGTGGATAAGGAAATAACTCAGTAGCTCTCTTTTCCCCCGTAACAGCACTGATGTGGGTTTTTATGGTCATCCAGCTGTTGGTTCACAGCGAGAAGAGGAGGTGCAGCTGTTCTGGCTTCTTATTGGCCGGCTGGATTTGCTGCTTTCTGGTTCTACATGCCAGAAAAAAGGACATGTGATGCAGGCTATGGAGTTATCCTTTATGACATCAATTATTATGTAAAATCTTTTATGTGAAAATGGATGACTGGTTCATCTTCATTCTCCAGGCATAAACAAGTTCAATTTCACAGATTACTAGAAGGAAGAAGCTTTGGGGGGATCACTGGTAACACTTCACAGAAAGTGCAATGTCATTCTGAAGTCAAGCTCCTCCCAATCATGCCACTCTCAGCTCCATATGTGTGTGTGTGGGTTTTTTTTCATGACTTTCAGAGTGGATATACAGTACAATATAATAGTCTATAATGTCTCCATTTACATGGCATTCTGGTCTACCTGGACTCTCTTTCTCTCGCTATTCCTCAGTGCTGTTATTCCCAGAAGCGTTTTCACCTTTGTGCATTATGGGACTTCATTATGAGTGCTTAGGTGCACTCATCTCACATGGTGTAACAGTAGAAAAGTGGTTGTGCACATGTGCACTAATGAACCCAGCATCACTCTGGTTGTAGCATCATTTCTTCGTAATACCAATGCTCAGGGGTAAAAGCAAACAGTGATGTTCATGCTGATAGAGAAAAAATAATGACAACATCGTCTATGGAGAGTAAACGAATGGCTTATTACATAGTCCTTAGAGTTCAAATGCACAGAAACTCGTATGAAAGGCTGGCAGGCTTGATCTGCAGTTGAAATGTGTGTTTGTGTGTGTCTGTTTTGGGGAACAAGTGTTAAATGCATGTGATAAAGGTACATTTCCCCTGAGAAGAGTGTGTAAGTTTCTCAGAAGGGTGTTGTTTAGGTGGCAGCTCTGTGGGGAATAAGTCCCTGTTAGGTTACTCCTGTTTTATCCTATCACAAAGGCACTCGTGAAGAGAGAAGGGATCAGTGAACAACTCGAAAATAAGAGGAAAGACTAAAAAAGGAAATAAAAGAGGATAAAGAATAGCTCATCATGAGTGAAAGGATGGCTGAAAATGAAGAGACAACCGTCCCTGATCAGCTGAAAGAGGAGGAAAAAAACCGAGGAGAATGTGAAGGAGAGGAAAAGGTGCAAGTTAGAGAAGAGGAAAATGTCGCTGCCTTTCCTGCCCTTACAATCGACCAGATGCAGGAAGACAGTCAGAAAAGATCTGAGTGTCAAGTTCCTGCTTCCAAGAACAAACCAGGGAGAGTACAGTCTGTTATCTGTCTAGTGAGAGATCAGATTCGAGGGCAGTCAGGTCGCGAGGCGAGCAGGACAGGAATGCTGCAGCTGGTGCAACAAGTCAGCAAGCAGCTGGACAGGGCCAAAGTGGAGCAAGAAACTCTGGATGTTCAAGAAGAGACCACAGTGGATTTGGAGAATGAACAGACAAAGGAAGAGAGTAAAAAAGATGAGAGTGTGGTTCTTCTCCAGCAGATTCTGAACAGCATAGAGGGTCTTAGGAAGGAAGTGGGAGAGGGGCTAAACTTGCTCAGACAGGAGTCTCGGAGCAACACGGATAAGATGCTGCAAGAACTGGCCAATGCTAACACGAACACGCCTGCTTCTGTCCCTCCGCTACCAGGTGCGCCCAGGAGACGCATCCTGAGACGCACCTTGACCACCATGGCTCCAAAGACCTCCACGGCACAAGCATTCCGGCCTCGCTGCATGTCCGAGTCTGCGGGGGGCCAAAATGTGGAAACTGCGAGCATTGGGAGCAGCACTGTACAGATGTCCAGTCTAGAGCTTCCATCCCTTGTTGTTACTCAGCAAGGTAAGAAGCCTGTACGCTCTAAACCGCATGTGAACAAACCCGCGGCTTAATGTTAACCACAAGATCCTGCTGAGAATGCAACAAAAGAGCACGAATTCCTGTCAAATAGTCATGCAAAACTGTATCTTAACTGTCCATGTCTAAGAACTAGGACCTGAAGCAGCCTACGGAGGACACAAGTGTGAATAAATGGACATATATAAAAAGAACAAGACGATAAAAACTGATGCACCACATGGCTCTTGTGATTTTCAGAACACGCTCCATGCTGTGAGGGACTCCTAACATGTGGGTACAAACAAATTCAGAGGTGTATTAGAGCTTTTTCACTTTATACTGCTAGTTTACATGAAGATCAGCTCTAGATGGAAGACACTAAAAAGACCCTAAACTCCTCTAAATCTCGTACGGCTAAATCAGTACACCGCAAAATACATTGCCGGATGTGTCTGTGATGATTTTGAGTCTTTGTGTTTGTGTACTGTTGAGCCTCCCTTAACACTAACTGTTTACTGATCATGATGCAATGTGTGCTGCCAGAGCCGTGTGTTTTCCCAGTAGCGCTGTAGTGTAAAGACACCTGTCATCAACAAAGCACTCAACATGCTTTTTACGATGACTCATAAGTAACCATTACATCTACAAAAATTATAACTAATCTTTTAACTTATGCTTTAATATTTAATCAGAGTAATTACTTATTTGTGATAACCGGCTTTACGAATGCGATTATTTTGTTTAGACTGATATCTGAACTCACCAGTAGTAGCTAATAGCTACCAGCTAATTTTAGTCTCTTCACTAAAGACACCTATAAGGCTGGATAAGTATTTGTTCAGAAAAGTCATTGAAATCTGAAATGGTGAAATCTGTTGACTTTTTGTTTGTCTTTACAGTGATTGGAGTAGCTGTATCTTTAATTGTAATCTAATTTTATTGATAATCGGTGAAGTTGTGCTGATAATAGAAGAAGCATTTTTTTTTAATGATCATATTGCTAGAAATCATTAAGTCTGTTCACAATAACTGTTTTGAAACATGTTACTATTTTGGAATATATTGGAAAGTAGGCATGTCTATGTATATGTAGCTACAACAAGCTGTGTAGATTTCTTGATATTTCTACATTATTTATGTTTTTTTTGCACTCTCATGTTTAACTGGATGATCTCCAGCTTGTAATGGATATTTTATTATAGTGCCTTGTTTGTTGATTTCATGTGGTGCAATAAACTGTTTGATCAGATATTTGATCTCAGATTTTGATCAGAGTAATACAGACTAAAGATGAACTGCAAATACTGAGAGAGAGAGAGAGAGAGAGAGAGAGAGAGAGAGAACCTGGCCTCGAGGTGTCAATATTGGCCTCAGTTCTGAATTTTGCCACTTATTACAATTATTGCATATTAATTATTACATATTTCTTTTAGGATTTAAAGTCCTTTACATGGAGCTGATGGTGATAATGTTACCTGGAAATAAACTGTTAGCATTACATCAAAGCTAACTTATAGCTGCCTGGAGACTTTAGAATTTATATACTTTATATATCTATTTTGAATCATGTGAAGTGAAGTGAAGTGAAGTGAAGTGACTTGTGGCCAAGTGTGGTGACCCATACTCGGAATTAGTGCTCTGCATTTAACCCATCAGTAGTGAACACACACACCCGTGAACACACACTCGGAGCAGTGGGCAGCCATTTTAGCTGCGGCGCCCGGGGAGCAGTTGGGGGA
>JAKKZN010000008.1:23012151-23024982 GCA_033441825.1 Pangasius elongatus | reverse complement strand
AAGAGGACAAATGACAAAAATGAAAGTTCATTCTTTTCACAACCTTCCATCGAAATGCAATGTCCTAAGAACTGTCTTATGCTCAGCCAGGGGCTCTTATTCTCTGCTGAACATCCTTTCAACACCCGTAGTACTGTGTGCCTTTACAGAATTCTAGATGAGTGATCATTTATAATCCCACTGTCCAGTGTCCAGTGTCAACCAGAAGAAAATGGTTTTCCTTTTGAGTCTTGTTCTTCCCAGGAGGTCTCATTTTTCAAGCTGCATAATCATTTGCAGGAGCATTTAAACAAGAAATGCGGTATTCTTAAAAATCCAGTTAGATTGGAAGAAATGTTTGCATTCTATGCTCCTGTGTTTGTGTAAATTTACATATAAGTAGACTCACTAATGTAAAACTTGGCTGATTGGCTATAATTAGCACTAAGCTACTGTGATTTTATGTACGGATTATGCTTTCAAGTAACACACAAATTTAGTGAACATTTTGTGAAAGCAATCCAAACAAATCAACAAATTCAGACAACTGAGATTAGCCATTCAATTAAGACAATAGTAATGTAATTAAAAAAAAAAAAAAAAGCAATATAAAAAGAAGAAGAGTTTATTTATGGTCGCCAAGTCGCTGCAGTGGCTGAGCTGCATTGCTGGAAGATTTACCGAATACCACATTTACAAAGTCTGTCTCGTTCTTGATCCATCTTGGGGATTTAAATCTACATGTTCTGATCTCTGTCTACATCACCATACTCACACTGGAAAGGAAGAAATAACATTGCCTAATATCATCATGTCATGTTTCATGTCATCCCGAACCATCCTCATGCAAAAGCTTGTTTCACTTGAATGTGTGTCAGAGGATCTGTGGTAGTACGGTATTTGAGCTTACAACCTTATAATCACTGGGAAAAGACCTTAATCACTGAGCTATCATGGCCACGGTCATTATGCCAGTTGCTCAGTGTGAAAGTTAGCGGATTAGCCCCTCACTGAGCTCAATATTAAGGCTTGTTTTCTCAGATGACATCACTGACCAAATTTCTCAACTGATCAGATTTCCTGGTTACGTCTGTCTCCCAGATCGCGTGTGCATACGTGTGCTCCTCAGACAGATTGGCCTAAAACATTCCAGAGATGTTTATCTTGGGATTACCACTTTTCACAAGGCCAAGTTCAGTGACATAAGCGAAAAGCATTCAGGGTTTCTCCCTCATCACATTGATCTGCATTTGATGGCATATCTGCTTCAGTGTACAGAAACAAGCTGGCTAGGTATGCTTTTAGAGTGTGTGTGTGTGTGTGTGTGTGTGTTTTTATTTCACCCCTCCCCCTTTCTGTGCCAATCATTCATCTTCCCAGGAAACAAATACTTAGTGTTTCTCAATATGCATTCTTGTTTGTTCTTGTGTTCTCATGTACTTGCTTAAACACCATTTTCCAATACTGAAGTACGTAAATACTTTAAAGAGTCACACACACACAAAAACAAAAAACGATGCTTTGACTTGCACTGAGTTAAAATCTATGATGATAGCAGAGTAAGCACTTTGTTATTTTATTTTAACTAATGCATTAAAATCTGATCTGAAGTCAGAAATAGTTAAAACAGCCATGAAATATTTACTGATATAATTCGAACAAAGGCTAATGGAAGTTTGTTCCTGCTTTTGGCAGGAGGAAGTTCCATTTAGCTAAATTAGCTAGCTAGCAAACTCTCTTGTGGTAATATTAGCNAGTAATAACCTCCTGTGGTAACATTACAAGTAATAACCTCTTGTGGTAAAATGATCAAGCTAGAAATAACCTCGTATGGTACAATTATCACACTAGCGATAACCTTGTGTGGTCAAGCTAGTTAGTAAAAACCTCCTGTGCTAAAATTAACTAGCTAGCAATAACCTTCTGTACTAAAATAGCTAGCAAATTTATCAGATTTTAGCTATTTAGCTCAAGTTACCACAGGATGCTCTTGCTAGCTAACTAACTTAGCTAACCAAAGCTTCCTCCTCTCCTAAGGAAAGCCTAAGTAAATTTATATTTTAGACATTACTTGTACCAGAAATTCAAGTCAGTTCTTAGTATTCTTGGTATTGAGAAACAGCTGAGAAACACACACACAAAGACAAGGTTCATCCCAGTTCATTTCTTCAAAGTCTTAGTATGGGTGAAATGAATCACCATCTTCTTGACCACATGCTGTGTGTGTGTGAGAGAGAGCGAGAGAGAGTTTGTGTGTATCTGCGTTCCTGTTGGACCTGATCTTGAACTGGCGTCTCTGGAGAAGCAGGCCCACTCCACCCGTAAAGTTTCGTCTCTGTCGTAGACGGGACAGGAGTGGTTTCCTAGCTACACTAGAACACACACACATCAGTCAAATTCTGATCATAACTTTTAGAAACCAGCGACTGAAAAAAATGCTCCCCTTGAGCACTAAAGTACATGAAAGTGACTGAAACACCTGCTACTGTCTACTTGTGTTATCATCCGCTAGTGGTTTCAGTCAATATGTGAAGGTTGACAAAATCTTGTCTGAGAAATCTTATTTCTAACATAATCATTGCGTAGATTGAAAATGTACGCAAACATTTGCACTGCCCTGCATTAACTTACATGGAGCTCTAGTCTAATTAAACCTAATAACCCAGTTACATCAGAAGTAGTCCAACAAATAATCTAAAATATACTTTACTGATTACATCTCTAGTAATATAATCATCTGGCATTGGTACTTTCAGTCATTTGACCATTTAACACTGCGGATGATCACAATAAAGCTGAACTGAATTCTAAAAAAGTGTCTACTACTGTAGAAAAAGGACAATTTCTCGGCCTACTTTTCCTATTTTACGTTTACGTTTCACCGAATTTAACAACAAACCTTAAATGTAACGTGTACCAACAACTGATCTGTAATTTCATTACGAATGTGTTTGTGTATAGAAGAGACTCAAAGTGACGTCTCAGCACTTTTAAAGAATGCGTGTGTCTGCAGGACCCAGTTTGAGGGGGATGCGAGAGGATGGTTAAAACAAATGACGAAAACCATCCCCCTTGTAAAACTGCCTTTCTCCCAGAATGAATGCAATTTATATAAAATGTGGATTCTCAATAAACAGTATAAAACAATGAAAGATGTCTGGCATTAATCGTGTGGGATCGCTTTCACTTGCAATTATGCACATATCACATTAATTAGGCTAACTAGCTGATTCAGGTGGTTTTTTTATGTCTGCCAGGTAATATTACATGCTAGTCATATAATTACATGCTAACCAAACCTTTTCCCTAGTTTTCCTAACCTAAAAAAAATAGAATTTAATTATAGCTACACCCCGTTATTACAACTTACTTGCTATCGCCTCTGAACATTTTTAACAATTTAACCACTGTATGCCTGTGGTTTATAAATGTTTTCGCATATGTGTGTGTCTGATAAATAGCCTTCCCTACGTCTTTAACTGAAACATTAACTGACGATTCTAAACACACACACACACACACACACACACACAGACATACAGGACACATAGATGTCCTTTATATTGCAAAAGCACAAGACACAAAAATTTGTTTGCACCATAATATCTTTAATACAGTAGTTAGTTACAGAAAGATCAGCAAAAATAAAACATTTCATGAGCCCTACTTTATCTGGCGTGCACCACCACCCTGACCCCCTCCTCCTCCCTTCCTCACCTCCCTTTCCAAGAGACATTTGTCAGCTGCCATCTGTCTGTCTGCCCCGTCTCCTCCTCCTCCTGTGTCTCTGACCACTCTTTAAACTATCTAATTAAGCTGCAACACCTTTACTTTAGTTACTTGCCCCCCCCTGCACACACACACACACACACACACACACGTGCTTTGAAGCTTTCATCAGCAAACACACGAGCACAGCCAGGAAGAAGGGCTCATTATGCAAACTCATACATTTATATCTTCATTTTACACAAGTGCTACAGATGCTAAACATGTTTCTGAAGTATGAAAATACTGTACAATTTGTAGTCTTAGACCAGTGTACATACACACACACACACACACACACACGCATGCACACACATTCACATACAAGGCCATAATTTTCTCTGTTATCACCTGGGTGGAGTTGAAAATTGAAGCAGAATGCAAAAATAGTTTCTCCTCAAAATTCTTCCTCATACAGTTCTCATACACACACACTCGTACACCATTATTCATACAGTAGAATACACAACCCTGGGAGTATTATTTACAAACTGTACATATAATGGACCATTTCTTGACAGAGAGAGACTCAAAGGTCCTTTATCTTTTCAGTCAAAATAATGTTCATGTTTGAGGCTCAGCCTGGATGAGTCAAGCCACCAGAATGGACCAGCCGTCTGGTTGCTCCCCACTTCTCCTCTCACCTCCACTTTTTATCCTTCCCCTCGTCTCCTTCTGCTCTCCTTCTCCTTACACTTTGGTGGCAAGCGAGTGCAACTCGGACTTCTGGGTCTGGGCGCTGAGTGTGGATGAGGCAGAGCTGACGTGACCGTGCACAACCTTCTTCAGGCTGAGCAGGCAGAGGCAGCGCGAGCGGAAACGCAGGTCGAAGAAGGCATAGAGGAAGGGGTTGAGGCAGCTGTTGATATACGCCAGGCAGGTGGCATACGGGTGCGCCAGCAGCAGGAAGTTCAGGAAACCACAGGACGTTGGAGCCAGTCCCAGGTATGACAGTGCGTCCATGCTCTTCAGCACATGGAAAGGTGTCCAGCAGAGGGCGAACACAACCACCAGAGTGGTGATGATCTTCAGGAGGCGCCTCTTCTTCTGGTCCTCCTTGCGCAGGTGGCCAAAGTGGCGCGCCACTGTGCAGCCAATCAAGCAGTAGCACACAGTCATGGCCATAAAGGGGAGCAAGAAGCCAAGAGCTGAGGATGACAAGCTCAAACCGGCGATCCAAAGTGACTCGTGGTGCTGATTAAGGGTCACCAGGCTGAAGTCCATGGCACAGGTGGTGCGGTTGCTGACTGCATCATCCACCGTGGTACGAAAGAGCAGAGTAGGTGCAGCGAGAGTCCCGGAAAGCAGCCAAATGGCACAGAGTGATACCATCACAGTGCCTCGGGATCGAAGACGGTTGCTGCTCAGTGAGTGCACAATGGCCAGGTAGCGATCAAAGCTCAAGCAGGTGAGGCAAAAGACACTGGCATACATGTTCACCAGCACCACGTAGCTGCTGATCTTGCAAAGCGCAACACCGAAAGGCCAGTGGTACCCAAGTGCCGTGTACGCAGCCCAGAGTGGCAGGGTCACCACAAAGGTCAGGTCGGCCAAAGCCAGGTTGCCGATGTAGACGTCTGCGGCACGGCGCTTGGACTTGGCCGAACGCCACATGGTGAAGATGACCATCCCGTTCCCGGACAGACCAAGGATAAAGATGAGCATGTAGAGGACAGGGATGAGTGAGTAGGATGGCTCCCACTCTGAGTAGTCGCACGCTGTCTCGTTGTCTTCATAATAATCGTAGCTGTCTGGGTATTCCGTGGGATCCATTGGATAAAGGTGAAGGTGTCTGGGTTCCACAAAGTTTTAAAAAAGTCCTATTTGAAGAGGTCTTCCTTTAGTCCAGGTGTGCTTTTAAAACTGCAGAACCAAAAGTTGCTGGACTGCAAAAGGGCAACTTGTTGGCTTTCCTCCGTGAACAGAAGTTTCTCTGTGAAGTTCTGCACCATGCACACATGGGCAGCAGGAGAGAGAGCAAGAGAGAGAGTGTGTGTTTAAGTGAAGGGGGAGAGCCACCCAGCCTATTTAACCTCCATCCCCTCCTCATCCCTCCATCTCCGCCCCTCAGACCCCCCTGTTTTTCTAAAGCACAGCCCCCTATATCCCAGTAACCCACCCCCGAGCCTCTGAATCTCGGCCAGCGTGGAGTGGGTCAACACAGCAGGAATTAACTCTTGTTTTTCTTCTTAATGAAAAAGTAATGGCCCATGCTTTTTTCGAGTCAGGCTTGAAATGAGGGCTGACCAAAGATCCCTGGGACACTTTAATATAGGCTGAATCACTTCATTGCACTCTAACTATTTTAGGTGTCTCTCAGGATTGGATTAAGCTATCAAGATGCTCACAAGAGTGTTTTGTATTACTTTGGGTAATTTAAAAAAAAAAATTAGGCAGTGTGAGATTTTAATATTGTGTTGTTGCTTTTTTTTTTTTATAAAATGAGGGACTTAACTGGTACCTGTTCTTGCTGAAATGATTGAGTGAATGAATGAATGAATGAATGAATGAATGAATGAGTCTTGTGTATAAATGAGAATTAATGATGAATCAATAACCAAACAAGTAAATTAATAAATATAGCAGTACCTCCAGGGATCTACTAAAGCACGCCTGGACAAGTTGCTATAACGAAATTGCCCTCATTTGAATGTAAAAGGTTTTTGCTAATTTCCTATACTGGACTTTAACTTTCACTTACACACTTCAGACTAATCTGATTCAGGCTTCTTGACTAAAAATAATAATAATAATAACTAATTAAAAAAATAATTGTCAATTATTCAATTCAACTCAATTTTATTTGTCACACTGTCACAAAGCAGCTTTACAGAAATAAATGGATTAAAAAAATATACATTGTAAATATGTGAATTTATCCCTAATGAGCGAGCCAGAGGCGAGGGTGGCAAGGAAAAACTCCCTGAGACAATATGAGGAAGAAACCTTGACAGGAACCAGGCTCAAAAGGGAACCCATCCTCATCTGGGTGCAACGGATGGTGCGATTATAAATAAATCCCTTCTATTATTGCGTACTATATGGACAAATAGTGCAACCAGTAAATTATTCCATACAAGTCATTGCATACACATTCCCCATCACACTTATTCAGTATATTAAAATTGTAAACTATCTTGGAAAGCAGTATGTTAAAATAGTATACTTTCTTAATGAACAGTACAGTAAAATAGTAAACTATCTTACCAAACACAACCCCCCCCCCCACACACACACACACAGTTCTAACACGCATACTGTATGTATATATATTAAAAGTTCGGGTCTATTTGTTAGCATGGCGTGTGAACGCTATACCAGGGATTAATTAGCATTAGAAAGTGAGACACAAACTTACACAGTCACCTCAGAGTCAAAATAAAGGAAACGACACATCGGAGTTCAACAGCCATTAACGCCATGGAGCTCACGCACCACACCCAAGGAACAGAATATTCAGAAACCAATCAGCTGTGAATATGACAGGTTGCTCATCTATCTATCTATCTATCTATCTATCTATCTATCTATCTATCTATCTATCTATCTATCCTGGTGGGGGTGTGCTTATTTATTTATTTATTTACTGTGATTATTAACAGAATAGTTATCTTTTTTTTAATTATTCCCCTGCAAAGCCTACAGCGATCATCTATATTCTAGCGTCACATCTATAATCACCCGAGAGCTCATTACAGCCCCGTAAGGGTGATGAGATCATCTTTATATCATCTTAACCCAAACCTGATCCTCTCTGATCCTCTTCATGTGGTTCAAGGACTCAGGGCTCTTTTTCTAATGGCATCTCCACAGGAAGTGCATTGCCTTACTATAACACTTCATGGCATTACTCAGTTAGAATAAACAAAATATTAACTAACTAATTAACCAAAGAAATACACGCAGAGAGACAGTAACTCAGCTGGGCTGCATTTGAAGGGAGTGGAAACTCATATTTTGATATTAGCCCTAGCTGGGCAACCAGAACCAGTCAGTAAGAGTTTACTGAAAGGAAAGTAACAAAGCTGCTTTTTGTAACTTTAAAATCCCAGTTGGGAATTCCTGAAACCACGACCCCACATTTAGCCCTATGTTTCTAACTGAGAGCCTGATAAACTTACATAACCTTTATTTAAACAAGGATCAGTTCCAGGTTTCCAGCTGCACCATTACAGCTAGAAAGCAGAAATCATGATTATTAGTTATTAAGATTATTTAGACAATATAGAAAGGAAACTGTTTTACTGTACTAAATAAACAGTGAATAGTGAATTTAGATTGTACATTATAAGCATGTACAGTATTCATTTAATTTCTTATTAAAATCAGACCAGACCATTAGTCACATGAAGTGAGTGAATGAGCCTCAATGTAAAGACAAATAAATAATCCACTACAGCTAAAACCTATGCACAGGGAGCTCATAACCTACTGCACCAAAGACAATAAACATGCCTGAAATATAATAAATTACAGTTAATTATCCCACCCTACTATATATTTATAACATCATATATCACTGGTGATTAAGAACCTTGGCTATAACCTAGATGTATAACCTTATGTACGAGATATGTGCCAAATGTTTGCATCTTTATTGTATTGGCAGAAAATCTAGATGTACCTGGAAAAGGCTCATCTGCATCATTGTTATTAGGCACCTGTAGCACATAAGCATACAGTATATTTGTCTTATAATTGGTACTAACAGAAACAAGTGCACTTGCCTTTAATAAAGCACTCATTTAGGCTTTCACTGTAGTCTGATAGTGAATGCAGAAGTCCTTATAAAGATTTAGGGAATTCATGGATTGCTTTGTAGTTTGTATGCTTTTTGGGCCAATTTTCCTGTCGCACATCGTACGAAGTAAGAATTCTTTGGTCGTGACTTGAGATCAGTGGTTGTAAAGCGTATGATGTGACATGGTCACCAAAAGCCAATTTACTGCAATTGTATTCACACACAGCCAAAGTACTGACAGTGTCCGAACGTCAGAGTGTCACTGCTAAAAGTCACGGGACAGCTACAAAACAAAACATGCTAATGGACAGAAAAAATATTCTCATTACCTCAAGTTCACTATGAGGAATGTTTCTGTTAATGCAAGCCCAAATGACTATGGATCACACGGGTTGACAACGTACTGTAAGCAGAACGCCGTAATTTCTTCAATCATAGGTCTATCGTCAGAGGATCTTTCCTGTACAATCTGACATGGAGAACACGTTATTACACCGTCTGTTACAGAATACAGCCAAGATTTTATTGGATTCGTATTAAAGAATGCGACAAGTAATAATCCTGTCAGTAATCGCACAGTCTTAATCCGTGTTTACATGTTGATTCTTGTATTTATTGTATGGACTATTTGATTGTTATGTAAATCTGTAACAGCCATTTTACCCAAAGTGATTTCCCTTACAGAATCAATCAGGTATCTACGCAGATCACCGAGATGGTCCTGCTTCTTTTTAAATGCGCAGTATGAATTACGGGTTGGTCTCGTTTATGATCAACTCTCGAGTGGACCAGTTCCGGTTGGATTCGGATTCAAATGATGCTCTATTGTGGCTGAACTGCTCAGGTGGGGGAATGCATAACTGAGTCGTACGTGCGAACGACCTGGTGTATATCAGAATTGAGCAGAGCATAAAGTAAGGTGTATTGGATAAATGTTCTGGCCTGAACTTGTTCCTAAGTGTTTTATTCCTTTCCGTATAAAATAAGACAGTGTTATGCACTAAGTATCTACTATATAACATAACTAGCAAGCTTTAACACTTTCACCTGTGAGGTCCTCGAGGGTCTGCCTTAAACAGTAGCAAAGAAAATCAGAGTGTGTTATAAATCATGTCAGTCATTTAGAAACCTGTGTAAAGTCAGTGGAAGTTTTCAGGTGGCTTACACCCAGTGACCCCATTATCCTTTACTCTGGCCCTGTGTGCAACCCCCTTTCCCATGCATTTTGTTTTTGTTGGATCTCAGTACTCTGTATCAGGAGAAAATAAAACACACACACACACACACACACACACACACACACACACACACACACACACACACATAGAGTAGACAGCCTGGCAAAAACAACACAGTGCTTCCTGCTCCAGTAGGGTTGGCAGAGTGCCAGGACAGAGAACCCCCTCTAGTGGACGGACATGCTAATATTCTCATACATACACACACAAACACACATACAGACACAGACACAGACACCCTCTCTGTCAGGATTTTATACACACATAGTCCCACACCACACAGTGACACACACTGGTGACACACACACACACACACACACACACACACATGTAGGTGGCTTCTGGTGCTATCTAACTCCCTGCAGTGTGGAGAGGACGCCTGCTGCTCACAGGGATCCTTTGAGCAAATAAATAAATTTGCAAATTTAAAAAAATAAAAGGAGACCTGATAAGAAACAGATGGTCAGATTAGCCAGACGACTCTCTCTCTCTCTCTCTCACACACACACACACACACACACACCTCTAACTGCCAGATTAAGCAGATGAATTTGAAATCTCAAAATCTCACTATTTACTAAAGTATCAGAGAAGAAACTGTAACACACTCCACCACACTTGCAAGTCCACTGCCTCTGGAGCTAAAGACCACTTAAGCACCGCTAAAATCTCTGCAGTGTGCTTCTATTTTTAGTGGTTGAAAACCAAATATATATATGTGTGTGTGTGTGTGTGTATATATTATGTCATTCATTGTGTAACTACTTTATAAGTCTTCGATGCATCGGCAACACCAAAATATTGAATCTAATAGGTCTGTCCTCCGAAATACGAGACTGGGGTTTCTCGCTCCTGTCTCCATGTGTTTTGTCTAGTCTTTTCAAACCCCATTTCTCCTGTTCAAGTGTGTTCCACTACAAAGAGTGTGTGTGTGTCGATTTCCTCTCCATCGTAAAGCTAAATCGGCCGGGTGTGATGAGGCTAATGGTGTTTTGTTTTTCCCCCCGCATCACTTAAGAGCTTCTATATTGAGAGTGAGACCACACAAGTGAGAGAAACTGAAGTGTGTGTGTGGGTGTGTGTGTGTGTGTGAGAGAGATGGGGGTGTTCAGAGCAGCTGTCTGTTATTTACTTCTAAGTAATCAAAGAAGGTCTACATGTTACAAAACTGTGTTGAAACGTGTGTTATTTAGTTTGAGTGGCAGTTGAGATCCACCAAGACAGCAGCACACAAAGACACACACACACACACACACACAGATACACACACTCGGGCTCAGGCTCCGAGTGGAGTGAACCGTATGAGTTGAGGCATGCTGGGTTGAGTCAGGGTTAAGTGACCTGTAGCTCTGAGGCTACTCGAAACGTAAAGCTGTCAGATGGAGCTGATCAGCCGTCATTGCTTGATTTGTGAGATCCTGAAGCCTTGAATCAATCAGGAACATTTAAAAAGGTGTCTGTCTCTCTCCCTCTGTGTGTGTGTGTGTGTGTGTGTGTGTGTGTGTGTGTGTGTGTGTGTGTGTGTGTGTGTTTCGCCAGGTAACACCTGAGTAGGCCTGGGGTGGGGTGAGACTCAGGGCACCTGGAAGATCTTGGGGTTGAAAGATGCTCTACTGACAGGGAACCTTGAGCTCAAGGGTGTGTGTGTGTGTGTGTGTGTGTGTGTGTGTGTGTGTGTGTGTGTGTGTTTGAGATGGGGGGTTGTTTTAGTCTGCGGTCCCCGAGATGGTAACCAGCATGTGTGTGTGTAGAGGTACACTGATGTTAGAAAGATAAATTTGACTCGTTCAAAAATATTGTATTCACTTAAAATGTAATATAATAAATATGCAGCCAAGGTGATGTTTCCTACTGTTGTTTTTATCCTATAATTGTTGCTTTTACATCAAGCATGCTTATACATGTATCATGTAGAGTAATGACATGGCAACTAAATTTCGTTTTCCTCAAAAATGTTGAAAAATGTGACTTCACTACATCACCCCACCCCTAACCAATCAGGACCCCTTTAACCGTCAAAACCGTGATTACGATTCTAAATCATTGCTCCTGACACTACAAAGGCCGTTGCAATGTAACCATGACAACGATCATGAATAATGGTTTAGGCTAAGTAATAATTGTGTTAATAAATCACACAAGAAAGTACATGACATATGATAACAGTTACAATAAGACACAAATGGGGATGTCAAAAACTAAAATTTCAAAAGAACAGCAATTTTTTTAATGAAAATATATAAAGAAGTTCATCACATAGATAGAAATTAACAGTTTGTGAGACTCGGGGCAAGAAACTGAAGCCGCTTTTTGATTGTAAAGATCCTCTGCTGATGGAGAAGCTCGTGAAAAATGTGTGCATTCCACAATCAGGCTTCATGTGAATAAAAGAAAGTGTGTAGTTTTCTGAATTGTGTGCAGCGATTTAATATTTAGCATAGCTACAGATTAGGGTTCATATGGCTAAAGTGTCCCTACCAACATTTGTGCTTTGAATCGAGAATAAAACTCGATAGTTTCGCCTCAGTCCTTTCAGAGACAGGAGCTGGTTTGAACAATCCCTGATCGGGAAATAAAAGGATGTTATGAACTGAGTGAAGCTAGCTAGCTGACTAATATATAAAATATATAAAGACTTTAGAACCTGACTCAGAAATTGTTCATTTCCATTTAATGCTTTGTCTTTGACTTTTAAAAGGAATACATTATCCTAGCTAGCTGTTAGCTAGGTCAACATCTAGCTATTAGCATTGTGCCTATGAACCTTCATTATAGTTAGCTAACTGTGACGTTAGCTAGATGTAGGAAAGGAACGAAGACTATACATTTAAAAAAAAAAAAAAAGCTCAACTGCTGACCTCACAAATTTGTGTGTGTGTGTGTGTGTGTGTGTGTGTGTGTGTGTGTGTGTGTGTGTGTGTGTATGGTGGGGGGGGGTTTAATCAGACTTCGAGATGGGAATGCTAAATCCCAAGGCCGGTCTTCCTAGATAAAAATCACACCCATGTGCTACTCTGTAACCTCCCACCCTTTACACACACACACACACACACACACACACACACACACACACACACACACACACACACACACACACACACACAC
>JAKKZN010000008.1:22924402-22943219 GCA_033441825.1 Pangasius elongatus | reverse complement strand
CAAGGCATAGTTTTGGACATTGAGAACCACTCCAAATTCCTGGTATAGGTGGCAGAAGCACTTACCGCACTGCCCATCTTAGCCGTAGCATCTTTGGCTCTCTCCACCTTAGTGGGCAAAGCGCTCAGGGCGAAGGAGCGCGTTAGATGAGACACAAACTCCACTGAAATCCCCACAGCCTGGTGATGAACAAAAAATGACACAACACCATCATCCAGCTCAGTTCTTTATAAGGGTCTTAACGTGTTAAAATATAACATATAGCTACAATTAATTTATATTTTTTTATACCACAGCGCTGTAGAATTCCTCAAATCTGATTGGTCAGAAGCTGTTGATTATTTTTTTTATAAGAGCAGCTCTAACAATATCTCAGTTGTAATTCACATGATAATGCACTACTTCTAATACGTCATTGCAAATGATAGAACGAGATATTAATATATTAATCATATTAATAATGCATTACAAATTATTAAACTAGTGCATTATATTAGTGACAACACATTCACATTGAATTGTATGGTGGACAATCTACATAATCTAAGGCCAATCATAAACAGTTAAGAAATTGTTATGTACCAAAAAAAAGTATAATTGTTGGTACTATTATTCTTTTTCTAAAGAGACTCCAGAGTTATTTATATCTATTGTATATATATATATAAATAATGAAATTGATGCTCTTGATACTGTGCTGTAAACCTGTTACAAAGCCTTTATTTCATTTTCACTCACCGTGACAAGGTTGATTAGAGACACGGCGTTGTAGTCAATGCCCCACAACGTCATGACGCCCACTGTATCCACGGTGATCATCACTATGGTGAGGAGGTTGAGGAGACCCGAGCGCAGGTCCATGCCGAGCAGAATACAGCACACCACGAAGGTGGGTAACAAACAGAGCGCGATGTTCACCAGGCCCTCATGCACAATGCCAATGTACTGCTCATAGTACACGTATGTCACGCTGCAGAGTACATGGAGTGCGAGAGTCCCATTATACACAACATCGTTATTACGTCATCAATGTGTAATTAATGATTTATTGAAAACTGAGACGAATACATATACATCACTGACATTTTAATATTGTTGAATACATGTGCATTAGAGCAGCACACAAAGCTACTACTTTTAGCACAGAAACGTGCATTTCCTAAACATTTTGTTTAATAAATGATCCTTGTTACTTGCCATAGAAAAAAAGGGTGCTATCAGTAGGGGGCAGTATACCTCCAGAATCGTGCTTAAATTTGTTCACTGCTAGTAAATTAAACAATAAATTTGACCACTGTGCTGTTGAATTCTTGACTCTGATTGGTCAGATGGTGTTGATTAATCTTCAGCAGCTACAGCAGCTAACAACTTATAGAAGGACGCAGCACATAAACGGATAAAAAAAAATATGGCGGACATGACGTTTTCTGTGAGGAGACGTTTATTTAACTTTAACGGAAGTAGTCTCTGGTGTCAGGGCTTTGTAAAAGTCAGAGGTAAAGTTTTCCATCACAGGAAACATTTCAGGATGAAGGAGTTTACACTTTGTAAAAACTGTATTTTTTTTTTTTTAAAAAAAGCTGTACTTTTTGTTTACTTGGTTTGTCTTTGTCTTATATTAAATTTAGTGTGAAGACCTGAAACAAATATGCAAAAAAAAGAAAAAGAAAAAAGAGGGCAAATACTTTTTCACAGCACAGTATGTATGTATGTATGTATGTATGTATGTATGTATGTATGTATGTATGATTTTGCACACAAACATTTTTTTTCTATTTTTTTCGATAACTCATTTTGGTAACGGACTTCTCCTTGCACGTTTTAGCTTTCTACGCTCTGCATCAGCACAATCATTTGCATAATGCCATAATGAAATAATCGTTTCATATCTTATCACAGAGTGACAGTGTCACGGTCAGACAGATAGAGATAGAGAGAGATATGCAAAAGGGTGAAGGGTAGAAATGTGCTGCTCACGTATAGGGGAAGACCTCGAAGTCAGGTGCCGTGCCTGTCACGTTTCTCATAGTCATGGTGATGTTGTGGGCGAGTTCTCTCGCCATGAGCAAAGCCTCTGTAAACTCCTGCGAGTTAGTGAGAGGAGTGTGATACGCCATGAACCGAGATGCTGCAGACACATACAGTTGGATAGATAGATAGACAGAGAGAGAGAGAGAGAGAGAGAGAGATTTATTATTAGAGTTATTGTTATAGTTCATCAGTTGTATTTCTGACATTTTGGAAATGTTGCGGTACATATAGTCATGCTAAAAATTCTACACTGACCTTAAGAGAGAATGACATAGACATACAAATAAAGAGAGAGAGAGAGAGAGATTAAAAGCTTTTAGTTTACTTATAATTTTTTAATTCTAGTTCTTAGTGAGTTGGTTTATAATGCTAGTTTTTGGGATAATCTTTTTACTCTAATGCTAATTTTTAGGTTAGTCTGTTAACGATAATGCTAATATTTAGGTTAGTCTATTTACTTTACTGCTAGTCTTTGGGTTAATCTNCTATAATGCTAATTCTTAGGTTAGTTTGTTTGCTATAATGCTAGTTCTTGGGTTAATCTGTTTACTCTAATACTAGTGTTTGGGTTAGTTTGTTTACTCTAGTACTAATTTTTGGGGTAGTCTGTTTAATCTAATGCCAATTTTTGGGGTAGTTCTGGTTAATGCTAATTTTTAGGTTAGTCTGTTTATGATAAAGGTAATTTTTAGGTTAGTTTTTGGGTTAATCTCTTTACTCTAATACTAGCCTTTGGATTAGTCTGTTTGCTATAATGCTAATTTTTTTGGGGGGGGGTTAGCCTGTTTAATGCTAGTTTTTGGACTAGTCTTTTCACTATAATGCTAGTTTTTGGGTTAGTGGGTTCGTGTTTTATATATATATATATATATATCTATATATAGAGAGAGAGAGAGAGAGAGAGAGAGAGAGAGAGTGCTTGGACTCAATTTATGTTTTTGTCACCTTACCTATTATTTCTCCCGTCACATTGTCCCAGACCACAGATGTGTCGTAAGCCCCCAAACCACTATGAGGAAAAAAAACAAAAAAAAAACTATAAAATCACAAAGCCTTGGCACAAACTTTCTTTTCTGAGCATACTCCCATACTTAGAACCCATACTTAGAAATAAGAAGTATGCTAACACAGTGGTGCAGCTGAAACAGAACTAAAACTGTGGTGTACTTTAGTAAAACCAAAGTTAAATGAATAATTTGACCAAATTAATTAATAAAATTTGCCCTGAATGATGCTTAAAGTAACTTCCGAATAAGGGGAAGCTTATAGCTACATCAAAAATCTACATCTATACCAGAGGATGCAGTTCTGTTCAATAATGCCCTAATAATTATACACATTTTAATAAAATTGCAGAATAAATATGCAGTATTTAAATAGATCTGTATATATTTCAAGCATACTAACAGTGTTTGAGGTGAGTGTATTAGGCAGCAACTCTGATCCTGTTAACTGCTTAGAAAAATTGTACAGGACAAATCGATGTTTTTATGAATGGTTTCTGTGTTTTCAGCGCCACCCACCCTTTGGGACACTGTAAGTCTGGCCGGTTGGAGAGGAAGCTGGGGAGATACTCGTTGAACTCCTCTACGGATGGACGCAGGATGCCATTGGATGGGTTTTTCATACACTTCGTCAAACACATAAGGGCACCTGGAGATAAAAGAGTACAATAACTTTATAAATTATACAGTTATATCGATCAAGCACCAACACGACTGCGAGTCCAAATACTGTGTGTTATTCTACTGTGTGCTGTGCGCTGATACACACTCTCAGAGGCAGGACAGAATTTCCCTGCATTGGGTCCGAAGGTGTAAAGCCGACAGCATTGGGATTGAGGATTCAGCCAGTCAATGAAATCGTCTACCCAGGAGGATGCTGGGATAGCCAAGTAGGATCTGAAGAAATCAAGAGCAGTAAAAAAAAAAACATATTTCAGACATGATCGTAAGCATTAATTTACAATTTTAATATCAGGGTTGTTGTTGTTTTGGGGTTTTTGTTTTATGTTTTTTCAACAATTAGAAAATCAAATACAAAAAAATATTATATTGTAAAATACATTATTTCGCTTTTTGAGGAAACGTTGTATGAAATGAAAATCTTTTTTAATATTTAAATGTAATTTTTGTTTTAATGTCTTTTGTTTTAATTTTCTTAACCCTTTACTGCACATTGTTGCCATATGGCAACAATTTACAAACTACCCCCTAATTTTTTTTTTTAATTTTGAAATATATTTTTATTTCTTGAACTAATTCAAGTAATAAAAATCCATAAAGAATAAATAAATAATTCATGCAGTAGAGGGTTAATGCTTTCATACAATGAGAGCACATTTTTCAGCTTTATATTAGTGAAGAATAATTATTGGGTCTTGGTTAAGAAATAGGCTTATAATACAAACAAGATATAGTAAATAATAAAATAAATAATAATAATAAAAATAAAATATATCTGCCTTAGTATTAGCTTTTGAAATAATTTTTAAAAATAAGTTTAATCTCTGACACTTTTTTCAAAGCCAATTAATTCGTACAAATCCTGCTGTAAAGTGTTAAAAAAAAAAAAAAAGAGCTAAACAATGTCAATTTCAGTGTGTGAGAAAATTCCTATGACTCTATCGGTTGCACTTATCTCCTTATGCAACAGCTGTAAAAAATGTATTAGCTATACCTTGAAAAAGCTGTGTTCAAAAGTGACCAAAGCAGCAAAAAATTAAGGTCTAAGCGCACAAGCCAGAAGCAGGTACGTGATAAAATTAAAAAAAAACATTGAAGAAAAAATATCACATGCAAGCTAAATAAGCTTAATACATGGAACTAATGAATGGCTATCATTCAACGTGCTGTAGTTACTGACTTCAATATCTGCAGTCTTCATTTGTTAGATCGCTTTTTGGCTCTTGCCCTGAGCAAAGTTTTTTTTTTTTAC
Source organism: Pangasius elongatus (assembly GCA_033441825.1). NCBI lineage: Eukaryota > Metazoa > Chordata > Actinopteri > Siluriformes > Pangasiidae > Pangasius > Pangasius elongatus. The sequence continues at coordinate 22,938,251 of JAKKZN010000008.1, read as the reverse complement.
ACTGCTGTAAAAGAAATAGATAAAGCTCCTTTCAGAAGATAAAGTACCTTCTTAAGCCCAAGGTCAGTATTATAACTTAAATGGTCAAAGGTAAAAATGTGCATCAGTTGCGATGTGCATCAGCTTGTGCACAAGCTAAAGGTGTATACGCCACCACAAGTGTTTTAACTGCAAATCTTTTTTAGAAATCCATTTTTAAATGGATTCATGTGGCGTCAGGTGGCATGTGGACTCCGTAGGTTGCCTTTTGGTATATGCTATTAAGCCCAGTAAACAGGCTTGCATTATTGTAAAGAGGATAAGCAGCCGAACTAACATTATACAATAGTAAACAGATTAAGACAACTGTTAGCATTGTTGTAAAGGGAACAACCTGACAGCTAATATTAAAGCAACAAGGATAACCAAGAGCTAGCACTGTAGTATACTGGCTAACTCTTAAATTAGCGTAATGGTAAACAGTCTAATCCAACAAGTAGAAATATATTTAAAAATAAATAAATAAATAAAAGCAAACCAAAAACACACACTCTGCTTGAAACAAGATGACCACTTTAATTTTAATTAGGTTAAAGTGATTTAAATTTATCACACAATATCATGATATATTGACATCCTAAATATCTCAAGAAATTGCCTGCTAGGTGCTGTTAGCTGAAAGAAGCAAGAAAAAAGAAATAAGGTGGATATTAATGTGTGTATCTTATCTAAGTTCTCCTTTTGTCAAGATCCTCTTTGCTTACATACTACACGACATTTTGAAACACTGTGGAAGCACTGCATTTAATTCAAACGCTTTATTTTACCCCACTCCCTGCTATCACCATATTTTTATTTTGAATTACTATCTACCCACTTCCGCATGCATGAGATCACAGATGGTCATGATTGGCTATTGTTGGATTGATTGATAGGGAAGAGAGAGTATGCCCTCCCTGATAGCATGGCCAATTTTCCTCTTGCGGACTCCCAGCCACGAATAGTTGTGGCGTTATTGGGATTCAAACTTGTGATCTCCGGACAATAGGGCAAAAGCTTTTCTGTTGCACCACTCAGGAACACCTGCTTTAACTGTATTTGGCACTTTTAACTATTAATCAACAGGAAAATCGTGGGCGCTCACCTGTCAGGAAACGCTGTGGCATACTGGATCTTCTGGGTGAGAGAGCCCTGGTCACAGCCGACGCTGGAACACACTGCGTTCATGCCACTGACACTTGAGAAGTTGAATCCACTTGTTGTGACAAAATATACAGGAACCCCGACCTCAAAGTACTTGTACAGGTATTGAAAGTATGTCAGCATGTAGGAGTCCTGTGAAGGTGAACAGGAGAAGAGGTCTGGTCATAAGAAAGTTACAAGAAAATGTGAGCTCCGGTTGTGGCCATTTTAACAAACTCATCTCTGTAAGACTGGCTTCAAACATACAGACTTGAAAGAAAAGCTAGAGCAGCTAATCCCCCACAGTCCCAATGGATTTCCATCTAGCTATTTTCTTTACTGATATATTGAGCAAAAATCAGGTGTTCATGGGCAGTCTTGGTGTCCTATCATTTTAGAGCGGTAACGTTAGCTAGCTAGCTAAAATCTTACATGAAACCACAAGCTAACAGAGAATGTTATACAAATGTTAAGAAAGTATTCAACGGATTTAAAGAAGGCTAGACGGCTGTTTACAATAAATCCCTTGGGGGAATGCTGTTATAGGAAAATGATCAACAACAGGTGGCGTGATGAAGTGGTGTTACTGTATCCACGCCAAGGTTTTTTATTTTTCAATAAATCTTACTGACTGTGGAAAGCGTACTGACTGTTACAGAGTGCTGGCACTGGAGACTCCCAGTAACACCAAAAAACCATAAATTTTAAATGAACATCTCTACAAGGAGCTTCATTATGTGCACAATTATATATGATTTTCTTTGTTAAACATCGTTTGGATCATCCACCACACAGGTCCCTGTGTAAGTCATTACTTATTGATTTGCACTCACTGATGGCATGGCCAGCTCCTGATCCAAGCCCACCTTCACATGGAACATAAGGAAGATGGAGGCGCAGAACATGCAGAGGAACAGCAACATCTGCACAGAGGAGCAAATTAGAGCATGTGAACCTATACATAGTGTACTATATATCACCATGTTAGTCAGTGCAACTTTTTTTATGTATTGGTGTATCATTGTAACAGGTCGTACCACTAGTATCCTGGAAACGGGGTGGAGCAGTACTGGGGCGTAATATTTCCGCATTAGAGGGAGTAGGAAGCCCTCGTTGGGTTTGGAAGTCCGTGGTGTCTTTACAGTGACACAGCAAGCTATTTCACAGTGATTTGCATCTTGTCGGCGAGCATCGAGAGACAGCAGTGCCACGAACGCAGTCATCTGCAGCACAAAGTCCATGAGGACGGCTAAAGCAGCATAGAGCGCGAAAGACTTCACAGCAGGCATTGTACTCAAAGCACCTGGAATCACACACACACACACACACACACACACACATTATTGAGTATTAGGAGAATACAGGGAAAGTGTGCATGAAACTGTGTGTAACCCCTGTGTATGCTTCATTATCATCTAATATGGGCACTAAAACAATATGTCTGTGTCACGATAACCTCCTGAGCAACAGATACAAATAATATAAGTAGTGATAGTAGATCATATCACTTGGTTGATTCTGGCTGCTGCCAAGATGGTTTTAGAGGGACCTTCGGAGAAAACCTGAGCACAGGTTTTCAACCCTGGTCCCGGGATGCCTCCGGTCCTATGCATTTTAGTGTGTTCTTTCCTCTAAAACACCAGATTCAACTAATCAACTCATTAATATGCCTTCCTGAGTTGAAGTGGGTGTGAAGTGGGTGTCCATGACCAAGAGTTGCGAAACTGTGGACTAGTGGATTGTTTCTGACACACCGCTGATATCATTTGGGATAACTTACCCAAAAAGAAGCAGACAGATTCTGACAAGCTGCAAAGGAGCATGCTGGGAGCGACATTTCCAAGGACTCGACCAATCTGCTGCTCCCGCTGCTCTCCTGGTCGGCGCATGTCTCTCTGAAAATACAAGAGGAGATACTGCAAATTTCCTCAGTGTTATGGGAATGGAGATAAAGCTTATAAGGCAGAGATAAGAAAGTGAAAATGACTGATAATGAGAGGACTGGGGAAATAAAACTATACAAGGAGATGATAAACATGATAGTCGTCAGCTACACTGTTCAAGAAATATCAATGAGCAAACCAAACACTAAAGATCAGCAGCAACAAACTGATTTGAGTTGAGATACCTGATACTCCAGAACAAAGATGAAGATGTTGTCAGCACCAACAGCCAGGACTAGAAAGGGGACCACCTGCAGAATGACTAGCGAGGACTGGATTCCTATCCAAGCATAGAAACCCATGGAGGCCAGGACCGAGCAGCCTACTACCAATATACCCCCTAGGCCAACAAGGAACTTTGAGTCCACCTGGTAATTGGAGCGAATATGATGACAAGGAAATCAATTCAGCAAAAAAATCCTATCAGTGCTTCCCTGTACGTCATTCAAGTCCCGCTATATTTCTGCTTAGGGTGTGTTAGGTTATATATTAAGATATCAAACAAATGAATAACCACTTAATTGATTTCAGTATAATCAGTGCAGTGTCATGATTAGCTATGTTGGTACTTCCCATCCATTCATTATTCATTTTTGACACTTTCAGTATGTGGCTTAGACTGAGGGACTTTCCACTAAGGGGAATCTTTAACTCATGTGGGGCTGTTGCATTGACAGCGATGAGTTGGTGGGGATTACGCCAAGTAACGGTGGTTTTGTTGGACTGTTTAAAAGCCAAGACTGCTAACCTCACCCCTGAGCTTCACCTGAAACGTTTAACCACAAATCCTACGAATATGAATGAATGAGAACCCGCTGACTCACCAGAATGCGTTTAAAGGATGAGTATTCCCCCAGAGCCACGGCAATGTACAAAAAGATAACTGCATAGCTGATCATAAAGATGGGGATGTCCTCTATTGTTGTTCTGTTGATTTCATCTTCTAAAGATCTCTGCGTGGCAATAAAGCATTGGGAATTGGGAATGAAAACAAAGCGTATATGAGTGACTTGAGAAGGAGAAAGTTGATTATCTTTCCATTTTAAAAGAAATGTAATGACCAAACCTTGGTTCTGTGCCAAGATCATGTTCATGAGAACTGTGTGGAGACGAATTTATGCAATAAATAAATACATTTCTAAGCTCACCTCAGCCATGTAAGCGAACGTAAAGTTTGTGCTGGGATTTTTCTGGTACTCCTGAACTATGTCCAAGAATCTTGATTCCCATTCTAGCACCACTTTGAACTTTGGGTGTTCTCGTGGATAGTTATTCAGAGAAAAAGTGAGGATGAATGCTTCAGCATTTGTGTAGTTTTCATCTGAAAGCGAGGTGTAACTCATTAATCAGTTACCCATATAAGGACATGTGTGACAATGACCATGTGTCTTTCTGTCTCACTTACTTTCGTATCCTCCCACAGCCAAGAAGGGAAACACAGGTCCTCCGTAGTCAGCCATGCAGCTCATGCCAAGTGCAGTGATGTCTTTAAAAGACAACGGAGAGCTATGCAGAAGAGAAATCAAGGTTAAATCCACTGGCAAGATAATGACAACATTCAGAATCTCCCATCACTGTGTGAGAATGTTAATCAGTTGTAACTGGAATGAGACTTACTTGACACAGTAGATAAAATGATCTCTCCAGTCAACTTCTTTAGTCACACCTAGCTCAGTCATGTTAGCCTTTGCATTGAGATTAATAATGCTGTTTTGGAAGTACTGAGGAAGACTGTTGACAGCACAGTCAGAAAGAGCAGGGTCTGCTGGATTGAGTGGAGCATAGCACACATCCTTAAGGCTAGCGGTTTTGTTAAGGTCGTCAGACCAGAATTCGATTGCTTGAATTCTCTCTTGAAGCTCCAGTAGTTGCAAAATGAGGTCTGTGAAAAGAGCAAGACTTTTAGCGTTACAGAATTGCTTAATGATGTTTTGGTATTTTAAGGTATCTGAGATGTTATAGTATTAAAGTATTCACTGTGTTTTATTCCTCTTAGATCACATCAATTTGCCAATGAGTACACTTATTTATGGTGCACTTTATAACCATTTATAGTTATCCTTAGTGTTGTGGTTCATGTCCAAGGCAAGTTAGTTCCTGTTATCATTTAAGTTATACCGAGTATAAAGTTTTCCTTCACCATTTTAGATTTTTTTCTCTGTTTTAATTAGTTAATACAAAAATCCTGTAGGTTGTTATGTTACCTAGAAACTGAAAAGCACAAAGTCCTCTGACATGATGATTTTCCCATGGTGGAAAACCAATGTGTTATATTATTATGATCAGTATCTCAAAGCTTAATAGCTTAACTAAAGCCATTTTAATTCAGCTATGAGACTCTTGAATTAAATACTAACCTTTAGTGATAAGCCCACTGAAGTTTGTTTCGCCAAATAACAAGGAGTCATACACATAGCCATTTCTGCCTGGAGCTGTCAGAATCAGCTGGTCAGTTCGAAAGAAGGGGATAAAATGCTGGTCATGTAAGTCCTTCTCACGCCTAGCACGGCTTTCAGGAGCCGACCAAAGCTCAACAGGATCAGTCGTCAGTTCTATGTACATCAGCCCAGTTGAAAATGCCACCACTGCAACCAGACATACAATGAGCACGGTCTTTGGGTACCTAGCCATTATAGTTCCCCAAGTCTGAAACTGTGAACCCAGGAATTCTTGAGTGACCAGACTTGCTCGATCAGAGCATGTGACATCTTTGGGATCCACTGTTTTGTTATAGTCTACTTCATTTGCATTTCTGTCCATGCCCCCTTTTGACATCTTACTCTTCCGGATCTGAAAGACAAACTTAGCCACAAGGAAACCGAAAAACAGGATGGATAAAATTATAAAAACAAGGAGGCAGATGAAGAGAATGCCATTTATTCCAGCGATCATGAAGCTGGTCTTTTCAGGTATAGGTTCAGGTGGAGAAACTGAAGGGCAAGAATCCGGACAGTCCTGACAAGAGCACTCTTCTTCACCTGTGGGTGATGTTTCATTACAACCTATAGCCAAGCCTGCATATGGAACCATTCCTTCTGGTACCTGTGAGGTCTCGCCAGGTGGTATGAGTCTAAAATCAATATCAAGTGGAGCCAGACCATTGCTTGTGTCACCCTGGAAATCTAACCAATACTGAGGCGTGCACAGCTTATGACCATATTGGCCACACATGGTAGCGATAGCGTATCCACCTGTTGATGGAATCCGCACATTCTGGCAGGATCTGAAGGACGCATCAGAGAAATTGGTGGAAATATAGGCCTGGTATGCAACTACACCATCTTTCGACACCCCATTAACTGTGACATTCTCAGTTCTGGTGATGTTGATTATCTGGCTCTGGTCGGGGCTGCAGGTGGTGATGCAGTGCAGGTGGGCAAAATTGTAAGCACAGGACGGGCATCGGAGCAGCAAAACTTTGGATAGTGACAAGCTGCTTTGCAGGGCATACAGCTGGGCAGTAGTGCAGCAGGCAAATGTTTCACCCTCACCTCTGTCCAACATAGGACAAACCTCCTTCAACAGCTGGTAGTGTTGGCCTACCACTGAAACTGCTGGCTGATAACTTTTGCAGGGTATTCTTGCAGGGATCAGAGACCCTTCTACATTGGGGTTTAGACCACATTCATCATACATCACACAGAAGCCAGGTCGAGGCTGAGCATCACAAAGCACCTGCAACAGATGAGATCATGAGAAGGATTTGAAGGAAGACTAACTTGAAATAGGTCTAATTTTTATGCACTACTGATTGACCACGTCGTACAACCAAATAAATCTGTTTGCATAAATTTTTACAAAAATTTTCATGATGACATGTAGTAAATCACTCAAATCTTTACGGATTGATGAACACCAAAGAAGAAACAAAACTTGGCAAAACAAGGAAATATGCATATATTTTATATATACTGTGTATATATAAAGGCTGGAGGGTTGAGGATGAGTGTGTGGCCAGGAAAACAATTGATTGACTGTTTTATGCCAACTCATGCGTTTTCCTCATTGCAACGGGTGCTCCCTACAAGGAGTCATATAAGTAGTTATGATAAGATATTCCAAGTCATATAATGAAACAAAATGGCATGACATTAAATGGAATTGCATGCAGTGAATTTCAGGGAATAGCTATTACTTTTTTTTTTTTTTTCGTTTTGTCAATTTTGTTGTCCTCATTTATATCTATTCGCAACATTTCAGCATTTATATTAAATAGACACAAATATCACAGTATTAATATAAATATCAGTCTGAAATTTAGCCATCAGACTCAATAGCTTTAAAAGCGACTATAAATCGTTTGACCATAAATCAGTTTGGAAATTTAAGGAGAAAAATTCTGTGCTTAATATTACTTAATATTAAACAAGTGTTCTACTAAAAAAATAAATAAATAAATAAATAAAGAAATGTTTTCAGTTAAAGGCTTATTAACTGGCTACTCTTCAATCCTATAGTACATAGAAATGTATACTCTGTTACCGGCAGGTGCAATTCGAGAGTAAAACACTTAAGCATGTAGATAAAAGTAGGTCAGTAAAGTCAATTTTAATACAAACGTACTACATGCTACAATTGAATATGATTAAGGATTAAAATGATTAACATTTCCGTCATTTTTTAGTGATACTGAAATTTCCGATACAGTACAAATACAGTACAGAACTTTCAACCATACAGCTTTAAGTTTCACCAAAAATGTTTATATATGGTGTTAAAAATTTTAACCTGCAGAGCACGGACATGCGTATATTCAGAGGAAGACGTACCAAATATGCAGCCAGTGTTAGAAAGATGAAGCCGTAGTCCCCCATTCTGTCACTTTCCAAAGGTTAATGCCAGGTGACTGGAGTGTTACATCCAACAGAGAAAGAAAAGAGAGAGAGAGAAGAGGGGATGGGATTAACTGGTATCCACGGATACGTGAGGAAGTAGACATAAATAAGGAGGTGATACTTCCAGCCCTCCTCAATAGAGTCGTATGAGATATCGACTCTTATCTGGCCTGATGTGTTCAGTGCCAATCACAAAGCACAAACCTAATGCACTTGTTTGATAATTAACTTGTGGGAGGACACTGAAAGCAAGGTATCAGTGAAGCAAACACACACAAAAAAAAAGAAAATTCCACAACACCCTTATACTCCTCTGCTCCTAAAAGTGTGGTTGTTTATTTTTTCGGTGATGATAAGTGCGACACCGATACTCAAATCCTCCACACTGATACTTAGAGTTGTTTAATTTTTATTGAAAAGAAATCTTTATATACAATAAGAAATGTTATAAGCCATAAAATTGGGCTGTATCTTGATTGTAAATCAAGAAGTTGGGTTTTTTTGGTCTGTAAATTCTGGCTCTGACAGTTTCTCAACCTCAGCTACATCACTCCATTTCATAATTAGTCTCAACTAGAGATCTGTGTGCAACTAACAAATTTAGTTGGTTTAATTTGCCAAATTATAAACGTACTAGTAAACCACTACCAATCACTAAGGATAAATGAAAGAACACTGTGAATTCATGTTCATAAACGTGGTCTTTGCTTGTCCTGCGAGCTCCATATCTGATCTCGAGCTTCCACCAGATCCCGTCATCCTTTCTGACAAAGTTTTACAATGAATAATGCACCTCCTATTCATACCTGTATTTGTATCCATTTAAAACCCATGATCCTCTGTTCATTCTGAATAATTTATTCATATTTGGCTCCATCCCAACTATATTCCTACAGAGACAGTGTTTTTAGAAAGCAAACGTAAATATCAAAATTTCAGCATGAATATTATTCTGAAACATGAGCATCAGGCTTTAAAAATGCTCTAAAGGTCATTAGAGAGTGGAGATCATTTTGTTGCACCTCCTCAAAATATAACAATCATATGTTAAATAAGGAATAAAAATGGTGTGATGAAGCAGAGTTACTCTTATCACACTGCAGTTTATTATTTTCCAATAACTGCATGTCCCAGGGTGGTTTATGCCTCTTATACCACAGCCATTTTTCTCTCTCTTAAAGTTATTAATGCAAAAAAATGCAATTTGTTATGTTATTATGCTTTGCAGCTGCACTATTGTTAGAGCTGCTGGTATATAAAATTAATCAATACTTTCTCACCAGTAAAAAAAATAAAGAATCCAACACAATTGTAGTATTAATCTCTATAAATAATTGTAATGCTGGGGAAAAAATTTGTTTTGAGATTTAGATTTGGATCAAGTCAAGTCACCTTTAAAAGACAAAGTGCTATACACTCTTTCAGCTAAATGAAAATTTCAGCATTAAAAATAAAATACAAATAAAATGAAAGAAAAGAATAAAACAAAAGTAAACCAAAAGAGGAAAAAAAATATTAAAAGGTCAAATTAAGAGACGAGGCAAAACCAGAAGACCCAAAACTACACATTGTAAAGACATTCACATGCATGGAAGAATAAATATGCTCTTAAATTGGATTTAAAATGTCTATAGTGGCGGATGGCTTTATGAAAAAGGGTAAGATGTTCCATAATTTCAGAGCTGTGACAGAAAAGGCCTGGTCACTTTTGAGCTTGATATGAGTCTGCAGAAAAGTAAGCTGGTTAGTTGAAAGCACTTGAAGCTCTTGAGGTCTTATGAATACAGTGGAGGTCAAAGATTTAACATGTCGCAAAGCCATAAGAGATTTTCAAATGAATAATAAAACCTTAAATAAAACCTTTGTACAAGAAACATTTGTATAGATGTAAAGAAATCCAGAATATACTTAATATATATTCTTGTCTGTCCTTCTTGTTTAATAGAGCCACAGTGATTTCTTCACTGCTTGCAATTGGGGAATTGGGCACCGGGCCTAATTCATATTCTTCACCACACCCATCTGAACCAAAGACCACGTCCTTGAACGTTTGCACTCCTTTGCATAAACTTGGCCACTATTAGTGGAAAAAATAATAAAATAATAATCTTTTTTTTTAAATCATTCATTTTTTGACACCACAGTGATTTTGATGATATTGGGATGAGACACATCATCACAAGATTTAAGCTATATTACGGGTTCTTCATGTTGGGACATCAACAAGTGCTGCTCAGGAAAAATTATCAAAAACCTTATCATTCAAGGACACTTGCTGGCATAGGGAACCTTAGACTATCAACTCTCGCAAAGGGCGTTCTGCCTGACGGCCTGACTGAGGAAATACTGATTATGGTAGACCTGGAACTTTAAAATCCTACAGCAACACTGCTTATTATGAGGTGATTATAATTTTCATTTCATTTTTAATTGTCAAAATCATGTTGTATTATTGTACATTGCAATAAGCTACAATATGGTACCAAGGGCTATTGATCATTTTCGTTATTATGTGTATAGATACATCTTGGTATGTTTTTTTCCCCTAACATCTCACATGCATTTAGTACTGTTTCCTAGTTTTCAGTGTTTCCAAGCTACAAATTACCTTTATTCTTCATATCTTTGTCATCCTAGTGTCCTTATTTCCAACAGTTTCATATTCGAACAAGGTGACAGAGGTTATGGTTGGGTTCAAATTCCAGCACCACCAAACTTTAGTCCTTGAGCAAAGCCCTTAACCCTCAACTGCTCAGTTAAGTAGCTAAATGAGTAAATATCAATAGTTGAAGCATTTATTTCAGTTTTTCACCCTAGATTGTGTTTTAAGTAAAAAATTAAGTACAACATGGTTTATACCAGAGGAATTTGCCAATGCCTATAATTTTTATTTAATATACAACACATATTGAACAAATTGTATCAGGTATCCATTTGTAGTTATATTTAATGTTGTGGAACGTTCTAGTTATCACTTATGTTATAGCAGCTATAAACAGTCATTCCCTCACCAGCTTCTCTTTTCTCTCTCTCTCTCTCTCTCTCTCTCTCTCTCTCTCTCTTGAAGTTAATACACCAAAACAAAATGCAGTTTGTCATGTTAGCAAGAAACCGAAAAGCCCTCCATCCGGATGTCCACGTGTGGTACAGTATCATCATCCACATAACTAATGCTTTCTGCTACAATTCTACCATCAAACTTTGGGAAGTGGGGCCTTGGGGAGGGGGCAAATGAAACTACACACGACAAAGAGAAAAACTTACAGATACAAAGAAAAAGGGACAAAACGAAGAACCCTTAAAAAAAACTCTTTTCCAAGAGTGAACGTAGTTTAATGTTTAGCCCTTGAGTATAGAATATTTCAGCTGAAAAATTTTAAAATATGACCATTGTACAAGCCAATGTTAGATTTTTCAGTACTTTACTGAATCTTAGAACTTTTTCAAGAAAGACATGATTAAATAATGCATATCACTGCAGCATCATTGTCAGAGAAGCTGATATAAGAATACTGTTTAAAGAGAACCAGGTAGAAATTTTGTTTTGTGTTTGCCTCTTCACATTTTAAGGAAGGCATTGTGGCATCATTATCTATACAAAATACATCTTAACATTCATGTATAACTATTTCCTTTTTCCATCACTGTGTATTATTGAAATGTACAATTTGAATTGGTACATATTTTACATTTTGTGTCTGCGACTCTGAGGAATAAATCATTAACAGCAACAAAATACAAACTTTACTATAATCTCCTATCAGCATTGTTTTAACATGTTTGAGATGGTTGCGTCAGTGACATTTTGTAGTGTTTCGGAGTACCAGACTGAGTTCCAGTCATAAACACACATACTAAAGGGGCTTGTATCAGTATTTATGAAAGTCTGATTAGAGAAGCTGAAGTATTAGTCAACAGACTAATAGGCTGATTAGTTCATGGCTATGTTTAAATAGTCCAAGGATTTGCTTCATTTCATCACCGTTAGGAATGATTATTAGATAAAGATTGGTCTAATAACTGAAATTCTTTTGGTGAACATTCAGAGAAAAGGAATTTGCCAGTGTAGAACCACTGTATGACTTTTATGATAAGCAATATCGGCTTAAAAATGAACTACTGGACTTAAAGAGCACCATTAATTGGGCAACATAAGAAAATAATACAGTATTACGTTTTCATATGTTTTAAGTTATGTGAACTGCATGTATTAATCCAGATATTTTTAGATTTGTGCTTATATGCTTGTGTGTAGGGTGATGATTTATAAGGCCTGCTCTAATTGCACGTAATTTGCTCAATGTTCAATCGATTTGAAGTAAAATACTGATGCAATGTTAATATTCTGATTGAGCCTAATTGCTGAAAACAATCAGCAACACAGTGTTGTGCAGGCTGTTCAGGTGTATTCCCACCTGGGATGGGCTCTGGATTCACCATGAGCCTGACCACAATGAAGCAGTTACTGAAGATGAACAAATAAAAATGAACAAACAAAGAAATAAACTTGAATAAACAAAATAGAATTTAAAGAAAGTATACAAAATAAAGAAATCTTTGTTTTCTTGTTTTGAGCGTAGTGACATTTTTGGATAAAATCGTTGTCCTATTCAAGATGGCGGCGCTGCTGACCTGTTTAGCGTTTAGTACAAGATTACGTTAGAAAGTTGACCTATCCGACATGGCGGCGCTGTTGACGTGTTTAGCGTTTAGTACAAGATTACGTTAGAAAGTTGCCCTATCCGACATGGCGGCGCTGTTGACGTGTTTAGCGTTTAGTACAAGATTACATTAGGATGTTGACCTATACGACATGGCAGCGCTGTTGACGTGTTTAGCGTTTAGTACATTACGTTAGAAAGTTGCCCTATCCGACATGGCGGCGCTGTTGACGTGTTTAGCGTATAGCACAACATTACGTTAGAAAGTTGCCCTATCCGACATGGCAGCGCTGTTGACGTGTTTAGCGTTTGGGCCAATGAGAAATCGCGAATAACTTTTCAGAGGATGTTAAGCTAATTGACAGGACTCGCGGTCTCGCGCGCATCTCGCGCGCCGTTGCTGTGGTAACGGCTCCCCTCTATCCCACACGCGCATTATGTTTTTCGGTTCAGTTTATAAGTAAATAATATGTAAATAGATATTTTCAGACGATTTTCGAGCTTAGGGTGAGTATATTTCAATTCATTTAAATCTGCATTCAAAATGACGTAAATATTTTTAAGTAAACAAAAAAATATCAGAAAGTAAACAACAACAACAACAACAACCGTTCAGCTTTCTTTCCCATACAGAAGTACAGAAACTGTGCCATAAACTCAACAAAGTCCTAATGATTTTTAAATAATAATAATAATAATAATAATAAGAAGAAGAAGAAGAAGAAGAAGAAGAAGAATAGCAACAACAACAACAATCATTGAGCTTTCTTTCCCATACAGAAGTAAAGAAACTCAAAAAGGTAAATGATTTTTAAACAACAACAACAACAACAACAACAATAATAATAATAATAATAATAATAATAATAATAATAATTTAGGGATTTCACAGCATTTTTTATCTGTAAATAATTTTGTAAACACTATTCATTTACCCCACTTCAGTATTATGGGCTACTCTGTAAATTCATGACATATTGTATAATTCCATATAGAGCCTTTTCAGTCCTTTTCAGTTCCAGGTTGTAAAATTACAAAAGTGGGAAAAAAAGTTCAAGCTGGGTTGAATACTTATACAAGGCACTGTACATTATCATCGTTTTCAAACTCTCCATTTTACGTTTCCCGTTAAGTGCTGAGTCACTATCATGCCTTATCACTGCTCTACACTCTGTACTGTTTGCCTGTTTGTCTTCAGAGATGCTTTGAATTCAGCAAACACCTTGTAATAGTTTCATTGCATAATCAG